>PVIY010009223.1:0-73443 GCA_004026745.1 Myrmecophaga tridactyla | reverse complement strand
AGATCCAAATAGACGTTCTCCAAGACACTTACTAGTCAGAATGTCAGAGGTCAAAGAGAAAGAGAGGATCTTGAAAGCTGCAAGAGAAAAGCAATCCATCACATACAAGGGAAAACCAATAAGACTATGTGTAGATTTCTCAGCAGAAACCATGGAGGCGAGAAGACAGTGGGATGATATATTTAAAATACTAAAAGAACCACTACTGGCACCAAGCTCTATTAGCTAAGGTTCCCTAGAGAAAGGGAATTAGCAAGAGATATCTGTAAATATAAAATTGATAAAAGTGACTCACATAACCATGGGGATGTAGAGTCCAAGATCTGTAGGGCAGGCCACAAGCTAGCAGCTCTGGTGAAGGTCCTGAGTGAAGTCTCTTAAGAGGCTGGCTGGCTAAAGCAAGAAGAAGTCTCTTCTGAATCCTCCTTAAAAGCCTTTTGGTGATTAGATTAAGTGTCACTCATTTCAGGAGACACTCCCCTTAGCTTATATGCAAATGCAATCAGCTGTGGATACAGCCAATGTGATCATGATTTACGTTCATGAAAGGTCCTCATAGTAACAGATAGGCCAGTGTTGGCCCAACCAGACAATTGGGCACCACCACCTGGCAAAGTTGACATATGAACATGACTATGACACGATATGTCTCTTAAGTACAATATCTAGTGAAAAAGTTAAGTTTGAGGGAAACACATGCAGAAAAACATCCCATTTTTTTAAAATTAAAATTATGTAAAGAGAGAGTTTCAGGAAGATGGTGGCATAAGGAAAGTCAAAACTCACCCTTCAAAAATACCTAGACAACAGGCAGAGACTGTCCAAAACAGTGGCTCTGGGGCTTGGGTGAACAGGGAAGAAATGTTGAAAACTACAAAGAAGAGCTGGATGAAGAAACAGAGAAATTATGGCTGAGAAATTGTAGTGAGTGAATCTGATCGTCATTCACAGTGCCCATCCTCCAACCCTAAGGTTGGCAGCTGTGGACTGGCCTGGATCTTGCCTGGCTAAAGAGATTTGTTACAGTCTGACTCATGCAGTATTGAGCCTTTTCACACAGGACCCTGTGGCACCCATGGGTCCATTATTTCCACAGAGAAACAGCAGTGAGTGACTGATCTCCACCATGACTCCCCATGCCCATCTCTCACCCCTAAGACCAGTAGCTTCAGGAGAGCCTGGTTTTCACCTGCCTGACTGCTGTGATCTTGGAGACACAGGAAGGCTCTTGCTCAGGAAAAGAGGGGGATGCAGTTCAGTACTGTTCTGTTGGCTGGTGAAGCTGACCTTCTGGGATGTGCCACCTTGAAATTTTCCATGCAGGAGCCTAGAATGTTCTTGGCTCCAGTGTTTCCACAAACAGATAAATTATAGCAAGTGACTGAACTCCACAGTGGCTCTTGGCCAACATTCCCTGCACCTGAGGCTGGAAGCTTTGGGGTGGCCTGGACCCTACCCAGCTGGCTGATTTCACTTGGGAGAGTTGGGTAGGCATACCACCCTGCAAAAAAGGAGTATATAGTAGACTTCAGATTCAACTATTGGCTGGAAAATCAGACCAGGGGGTCTCACAGCCTTTGTCCTTAGTGGACAGGCATCTGTTGCACCACAGAGCCATTATTCCAATTGCCTCAGAAGTTGAGGGGTCAGGGTGTTAAATATGACTTACCTTTGAGGGCTGTGGGAAGACTCCCATCTGCTGGAAAGGCTGGAAAAGTGCATTCTTGGAAGATGCTTTCATCACCCTCTCTCTATGTCCCTTTGGAATGTATCTTCACCCCAGACAAGGTTAACTGACCCTGGATATCTGTGAAATACTGATGAACTGAGTGTCAAAAAAAGAACTTTAATATTAAACTAGCCAACAACAATGTCTTAGACAAGACAGGGAAAACAACTTTCAGAATTATCAGAGGCCCAGATAGCTGCAAAAATTTACAAGGCACTATAAGAAATAAGAAGTTATGGCCAAGCCAAAGAATCAAATTGAAGAGTTGTAGAAGATACAGAATTTGGAACAACTAATCAAAGGTGTTCAAACAAATCTTCTAAATAATTTCAACAGCACGGCTAGAGAAAAGGAACATTGGGAAGAAACTAGGAGAGCATAAAGAAGAATTTGAACGTATATATATAAAAATAGATCTATGGAAATGAAAGATAGTGAAGATGGAGTGAGAATTATCCTAGAGACTTCCAGCAGCAAATTTGAAATTGCAGAAAAAAGGATCAGTGAACAAGAAGACTGAGCAAGTGAAGTCAAACACACAAAAGAACAAATGGAGAGAAAAAATGAAAAATCCTAGAAGGTTGTCAAGGAAAAGAATGACAACACAAAGCACACAAATATACACATCATATGTGTCTGAGAAGGACAAGAGAAGGGAAAAGGGCCAAGAAAGAATATTTGAGGCTGAAATAGAGGTGAGGGTAGCACATCACTGTAAGTATAATTTATAGTGCTCAACCATGTGTGAGTGTGGTTGATAGGGGAAGTTTTGAATCATGTATGTCAAAGGAAAGCCAGAGGTTAAAACATGGAAACAATAGCTCAGTAAATCTTGTGGTGAATGGTGTATGTGATTAACAGAAAAATATGCAAATTTTCCTCCATGAACTCGAACTAATACAAGAAACTATTATAAGAAGTTAATAATAGAGAGATGTGGGGGAAATACACACCTACTTCAAACTATGGTCTATAGTTAACAGTAGGATCTTAATATTCTTTCATTAACAGTAACAAATGCACTGCCTCTATGCTAAGGATCAGTGAGAGGTGGATACATGGGGTACAGGATATTCTGGGTATTCTTTTCCTTCCTTCTGGAGTAATGAAAATGTTCTAAAATTGTTTGTAGTGATGAATATCCAACTATATGATGATACTATGAGGCATTGATTGCATATTTTGGATTGACTGCATGATGTGTGAAGAAATATGATTTGTGAAGTTAACAAAATTACATTAAAATTTTTTAAAGATTCAGACTGGCAGAAGAAACAATCAGTGAACTTGAGAATGGGAAAATTGAAGTCAACCAATTTTCACTTGGAGATGCTGACAGAGAACACGGATGCCTAGACATGGTCAGAGCTGAGTAGATGTCACCATGTGCCTTGCCATGAGAGGCTATGCAAGCCAGACATGGAGAGGGAATAGAGTAGAAAAGAAAGGAATGAAGAAAAGTTTAGAGTCTGAGAACCCTACAGGACATCATCAACTGTACCAACAGATTGTGGGAATTCCAGAAGGAGAAGAACTAAGGGACTGAGAGAATATTCAACCAAATAGTGGTTGAAAATTTCTCAAATTTTAATGGAAGAAATTAATATCATCCAAGATATTCAATAAATTCAAAATAGAATAAGCCCAAATAGCCCACACTATGCCATGTTAAAATCAGACCACTGGAAGTGAAAAACATAGAATTCTGAAAGTCACAAAGGAGAAGTGATATGCTACATATAAGGAAGCCTAAGCAGGATTAAATGACAATATCTCACTGGAAAGAATGGCAGCAAGAAGGCAGTGGGAAGATGTATTAATCAGTTCAGCCTACAAGAGTGCAATATCTTTTAAAAAGGGAATTTATTAAGTTGCAAGTTTACAGTTCTGAGGCCATGAAAATGTTCAAATTCAGGCACCAATATGAGGTTACCTTCACTCAAGAAAGGCTGATGCTGTCCGGAAAACTTTTGTCATCTGAGAAGTCACCTGGCTGGCATCTGCTGGTCCCTTGCACCAGGGTTCCATTGCTTTCAGCTTCTGTTTCCTGTGTGTTTCATCTCTTGGCTTCCCTCAGCTCTCTTCTTGTTCTGGCTTACATAGCATCTCATGGCAAGGCACATGGTGACATCTGCTCAGCTCTGCCCATGTCTAGGCATCTGTGTTCTCTGTCTGCACTCCAAGTATCTATAAAAATCTCTGTTAGCAACAAAGCAACTATTCTCCAAGTGTCTGCATCTGAGGTTTCTCTAAAATGTTTCCACTTTTAAAGGATTCTAGTGAATTAATCCAGACCCCCCACTTAAATGGGTGGAGTCACATTGCCATCTAGTCAAAAAGCCAACCCACAATGGGGCAGGTCACATGTCCATGGAAGTAATCTAGCCAAAAGGTAACGCAAATGACTGGGCATAGCAAGTCTCTGTGGAGAGATAATCTAATCAAAAGAGCTCCCCCTACAATATTGAATGATTTAAAGCATGGCTTTTCTGGGTTACACAAAAGTATCAAATGGGCACACAATACATATTAAAATTGCTGAATGCAAAACATTTCCAAACAATATTTTGGATCTGGCAAAACTGTTTTTCAAAATGAGGGAAGAATTAGGATATTCCCATATGAACAAAAGCTGAGGGACATCAGTACCACTAGAGTGTCCCTAGAAGAAGTGTTAATGGGAGTTCCACAGATTGAAAATAAACAAACTAGACAACAGACTGGAGCCAGATGATGAAAAAAATTCTCCGCAAAGGTGATGACACAGGCAATATAAATACTAGTACTATATGATATCTTTTCATTGTAACTCCACTTTTTCACATTTTACTTCCTAAACAATTTAAAAGGCAAATGCAAAAAATATAATGATAAATGAAAGATTTGGGGATCAAATGTGTAACTATGTTATTTGTAAGAAGAGCTACCTAAAGGTGGGAAGACTGAACAGTATAAGAACATAGCTTATGCATGTTATTGAGGGTGTTAAGTAGGTATCAAAGCAAACAAGATTGTTATAAATATTGGATATCAAAGTTAAGCCCCATGATAGTCATCAAAAAAAAAAAATCAAAGACTATGAAAGTTTAGAGACAGAAAGCAGAGTACAGGTTACCAAGAGTGGGTGGTAGTGATAAAGGGAGTTAATGCAAAATGAGTATAGAGATTTTGTTTGGGGTGAAGGAAAAATTTAGCGATGGGTGGTGGTAAAAGTATTGTAGCATTGTGAATGTGATTAATCCCACTGCATATTATACATTGGAAAGTTTGGCACGGGAAGGTTTATGTTTTGTATATATCTCCACAATTTAAAAAAAAACCAACAATGTAGAAGCTAGAGAGATAAAGACAAATGGCTGCAATACATGATATTTATGGTATCTAAGAATGGAGAAGTCTCAAAAGTACATTGGGACATAAGAAAAAATTAGAATTAGTGTGTGAGGTTTTTATCAATGTCAAATTTCTTCAACTTGATAACTTCAATCAAGGCTATCACAGAAGTGAATATCCTTGTTCAAAGAGAAATATACATAGAAGTATTGTGTTCAGTGATTATGTGTACAACATTCTCTCACATGTTCAAAACTAGATAGTAAACAGACAGATAGATAAACAGAGAGACAGAAAGATAGATGAGATGAGATAATGACATGGCTGATGTCCTGTAGGTTTAAAATGACTTCAAACTAAAAAGTTAAAAACAATTATATAGTTGCTGAAGAGTCAGATGAGAGCCACCAACCCTTGCAATCAATGCAGGCCTTGTATAAATAGTCTGAAGAGAAAAAAATGCAAGTGAATCTGAGGATTACACCATTAGATTGAACTTGCTTGAAACCTGAAAACTTGAAAAGTTTGCTTTTCTCCCTTAGTTTTTAAAGTGATATTAGTGAAGTATTTTGAAACCTATGTCGGGCCCATGATAACCCCTCTTATACTCATGACATATTCAAGGCCAGTCAGACACAAACCAAAGAGAGAGCAGTAAAAGTCATAGTTTTTTTCTGATTACTATGGGGTACATTAGTTCTCTATGGTCACAGAAGGAAAAGTTTATTTAAGAGAAATTATATCAGTAGCCAACATTGAGGGACTACCAGATAGCTACATGTATGGCAAGCCATTTGTCTCCTTATTTTGTGGTGTAGCCAGGACGGTTGTAGTTGACCAGGGCCATAGGCCATCCTGTCTGGCCCACAGAGCCTGGTCCATTTACCCTGGGTCCTGTGACGTGACCACGGACTTTGTGGGTCAAGGTGTGTGGAAAGATGGAAGCACTGTTTTTCCTGCCCCTCCCCTACCTCCATGAGGTCTGATTGGTTGCCAGGCAACTAGTCAAGTGTTCCGGGCAAACTGCTCTCTGTGGCAATCTGGATTTGTGGTGACAGTTTCCTGCCTACCTGAGGTGACTCAGAGGTCTTTGGAGCCTCAGAGGGTCTGTGGATAGCCATGAGGCTCAGGACAGTCCTGTTCCTGGTGCCGTTGTGCCAGCTGCTGGCAGCACTGGTAGAGGAATTTGAACCAAGACCAGGTGCCCAAAGAAAGCTGTGCGAGATGGTGGCTTATATAGCCATGCTGGTAGCTTTTAATATGAAATTGATTTTTTGTGTTAGAAGGAGAGAGAAAAAACTGGCTGCTCATATTTCTGCTCTTATAGAGGAAACACATCAAAGTTTTCATAGGTTTCACCACCTTGAAAGAGTGATTGGAGATCGTCAATCAACCATAAGAGAAACTGAACTCAAGAAAGAAGGATCAGAAATTGTAAACGTGAAGACCACGAATAAAGAACTGGAAAGCTACAACTCCTTACCTGGACTTGAGATCAATAAGTCTAGAAAATTTTGGAAAGGAGAGATGCCTAAATGTTTACAGGAAGTTCAGATGAAGGCTGACATTGCAAGTAATACTCCTTCCCTAGAAGACTCAAAAATGTAAGTCCAACATCAAGTACCTCCAACCAAATCATCCTTCAATATCACTGAGGAGTTCACCCAGCAGTAACAGATGCTTTGGAGGAAAATTCCAGACTTGAAAGAGCAGAAACTGTTTACAGAGGCATCTCAAAAATGGAAGGAAAATCTGGGCAAACTTGCTAAAGAAAAAAAAAATCTCAGAAAACTGTAAACTGCCAATGGAGCCAGTTGTTAATAACAAAGTGGATCATGTCAAGCCTTCAGGTGAGCACCTGCTAAAGACGAGTGATTCGGCTGCTGTTCTTGAGGGACACAATATGGACGTGGGGAACAGAGAATGGGATACAGTGAAGACATCAGAAAATGGAGATTCCATAGATGAACAACCCAAGGGAGTGCTGTCTGATGGAGTGGAGTTAAATACTTACATACAAACTCTCAAAGAACAAAGAAAACAAATATACATAAAATTAAAAGAAGAAACTAAAATAATCAACGAATTTAGCAATCGCATGAAAAGATCCCAAACTGAAAAAGCTTTGCTCCAGTCAGAAATCGCCCAACTGGAAAGGGAGAGGCAATAGCTCCAGCAGAAACATCAAATCCATCCCAAACTTCATCGACAAAAGGAAGCACATGTTTATACAATGTTAAATTTAGAGAGAATTTACCCCATAAATGTTGAGGCATATTTTTCCAAAGCAAATGAAGATATCAGCAATGGATGTAAAGAGCTGAAAACTTTAAAAATGCAAGCAGAGATTATTTCAGAAAAATTCAATGGAATTACTAGGTATCACCAAAGCCGCCTTATATCCCAGGAGAGAAAAGCTCATGATAAGGGCATAAGAGCTCTGATCACTGAGAGAAAACTCAGCGATATGAGAAAAGAAAATGCATACATGGCACAGAAATTAATTGAGGAAGAAAAGAAAATCTGAAAATTATTACTCCATCCCCGATGTTCCAAATGGAGCATGCGGCAGAGTCCTGAAACCACATCCAGGAATCCTACAGACCAACGGATCTCCAAGAAAGGAGGAACATCAGGGTGACAGGGCATGCCCTCTGTCAACCAGTTGCCAAACCCTGGAGGCCCTCCAGACTAGCCAACCCCATGCTGAGTTGGCAGGTGCCACAGGAGACCAAGACGCATATTGTCCTTGGGTCCCTTGCCCAGAACGAAGCAGTTCAGTAGCTTCTTCTCCTTCAACCCTCTCACTTGATAGGGTTGCATGTGACCCGCATTCTGGTCCTCCACAGGGCCCTCCTGTCAAAAGTCAGAAGTTACGAAAGAGTCCTAGGAGGAAGTTACTGAGAAGAGGACATCCCTGCTTCCCACTATTCTGGAAAGTGAGGAGGAAGCTCCCCAAAAGAACCTTTGCGAAAGGACATCCCTGTCCCAACATAATCTCCACTAGTAACAAGTGTATCAACACGATCTCTGGGCTCCTATTCTGTTCGTATAACCTGGAAGCAAATGTTTTACCTGCTGTATTGATCCTCTTTCTATTTAGTCTACTTTGAAGGTCTGTAACAGTAGTAAGATAATTTTGTCTCAACTAGTAGACTTTATTTTATTCTTATTCTATTGAGGAACTATAAAATGATTTTATTGGAAATAGGTTAGAATTGTTATAATAGGTTATAATTGTTATAATAGGTTATAATTGTTGAGGTATTTTATAAATATAGATTGATAATATCAATTTTATAAGTTAATGTATTCTATTTAATTCTATTTCTACATATGTTTAGCATGTCATCTATAAGATCAAGGGTAGTAATAGTTTAACATAAGAAGTGTCACAACTGAAACATTTCAACGTTTTTATCTATATAACAAGGGGTCAATGCCCTCTGGTTACAATATTAATGAAATTTACCACTATATTATTTGAATAATAAAAAGATTAAAAAGTTAAAAAGCGCATATAAAATTAAACATTATGGGTGGGCCACGGTTGCACAGTGGCAGTGTTCTTGCCTGCCATGTTGGAGACACGGGTTCAGTTCCTGGTGCCTGCCCATGCAAAAATAAAAATAAAAAATAAATTAAACACTATGCTGTTTAGTGTTACATACATGATGTGCTTAAATGATAAACGCTAAGAAATCATAATTTTCAGAATTATGGCTATCTCTTTGTGGGGGGTCGTCAAGTACAATTGTGATAGGAGACTAAAAATTTTGTAATATCCTATTGCTTATTTTGGTTTTTTGATATATAGATGTTCACTGTATCTTTATTATTCATTAAACTGGTATATATAAGTTATGTTTCCTTGTGTGTGTGTGTGATGTCATTCATAGTAAAAGCTAAAAATCAAATGAGAGAATAAAATTATTTTATTATAAACATATAATATTGATAAGCCAGTGAAGATGCTTGAGTGTATCCAATCAACTTGAGCACAGGTGGATACTGGAAGCTCTCACTCAGCTGGCCCCAGGTGTTGCTGTTCCCTGCAGATCACCTGGTGGAGCCAGGGTAGACGGTGCACTCACTCAGAGAGCTGATGGGAGGGCGTGCAATGTACAAGAGTCTGTTCATGACCTGAAGGTTAGAAGGCAAGATAGGGGACTTCAAGGTGAGTACATGAAGACATGGGATCCATGTCTGAACCAGGGGACTAATGCAAGTTTTGGGAAAGCACTTAGTCCATTTCAAAGCAAACTTAGAGTAAATAGTCAACCTGAAAGCAGCCAATGGGCTCATGTGAAAAATCTCACTACTTCCTCTCTGCTAGGCTTGTACAAGTTGGCTGGCCTTCATTTATATCTGCTCCTTTACTCCAACTTACTCATCTAAGTAAAACTGTAGATTAAGCAAATATTGTCTGATTTCCTTTTGTGTGTCTATACTGGGAGGGAGGAACAGAGATGAATGAGGCATAGGGTCACTTGCCAAGTAACTCAGTGGGCTGTGAGGGCAGGGAAGAGTCATGAAGGAAAAGCAGGGCTGAGCCATGTGATCACTCCAGTGTCCACTCATTTATTTAATACACATTTGTAGAGCCCCTTTATGTATCAATCCCTGTGCTGGACTTTAGGGATAAAAAGATAAACATTACCAATGCCTTTAAAGTCTTGACAATATAGTTATGGAGACAGCCATGCAAACAGAAAATTCAGTGATGAAGTTTTTCAAAGAATATTATGGAAATAAAGAACGATGTGTAATGGAGAGTTAGAGGTAGAACCGAGAGTAGAGATTTGAGGAAGGCTGCCTAGAGAAGTTGAAATCTGAGTTGATATGAAATAACAAAAGGAAAAACCATGGATCAGCATTCCAGACAGATGGAAAACTGTGAGCAGAGACACTGGGGCAACCCCACTGCCTCCCTGCTGTGGCCTCCCAGAGCTCCTCCAGAGGCCAGGGCTGAAACACTAAGAGGACCAAAAAAACACAGTAACTTGGGCAAATGCAATCATTATAGGGCCTGCATGCCTCCCTCAAAACTTGGTAAATCTGTTGGAAGGCATTTCCAACATGTTACAGTCCCAATTTTCTTTCTCTCTCAACAGAAGATGGTTAAGAAAGAATACCACATGTCTGAACAGGATGTAAATCAGATGTGAGGTGTTTGACAGGAGATGAAAGTCCAAATAATAGGTCAGTCCTTCTCAAACTCCATAAAAAGAGTCATAAAGATCAGCATCTGCCAAAACCTGAATTCTTTATCACTCAAAGAAGTTTGGAATCACATAGGGCCCTGTCAACTTCATTTTATTGGTGGACAGATGAGAAGGGAGGTGGATCATATCTCATCCCTTTAGTAGATCATAGAATTCAAATTTCATGGAATCTCATGGCTAAAGGAACTGATTGAGGTCAACTTACCCAGTCTCCCTTCAGAAACTTGAAATAAATCTTCACCAGAAACGTTACAAGAAATAATTCTTTTTGTGATCCTAGCAGGGGTCAGAGACAGCTAATATTTTGGGACCACTTTGGAGATGTGAAAGAAGTGGAAAAGGCCCCCAGGATAACAATGGAAAATAATGTACGATGTGATGTCAATGAGGAAAAAAGATCTCTGTGATAAGTATAAGCTAGGTTATATGTGGGTTTTGAAACAAAACAAAGCAAACAAAAAAAAGAGTCTATATATAACTTAAGAAACAGGAGTTACTATAGTAAACATGAATTGGTGGGGTTGGTTATCACCAAACTCAGTCTCAAAATCATCCCCTTGGAATGCAGCTGTTCCCCTCAAAGCCAATTTCTTCTGAAAATCCATGCCTTACAAAAACTATATTTTCTAAAATTTAGTCTAAAAGCCTCTTGAATCTATTTCAACCACTACCATCCATATTGTTTTCTTTTCTCCCTCCTTTTGAAACGTGTCTTCCAATGTCACCTCCACCCCCATTCTGCCTTTTTAAACTTGGAGACATCAAGCATGTAGCCAAAGACAGCCTTCCTTGGTAGGACGATGGGAGAAGTACAGACTGAGCAGGCTGCGAATATGTGCACTCTAGTAATATTTATCCCTTTCCACACATGCTCAGCTCTGCTCTTGAGCCAGCTCTGCCTAATGTCTTCAGAAAGACCCTGAAATCGTCTCCCTGGTGATAGCCTTGGGACATATCACGTAGGTCCTTAAAGTTCAGTGATCAGCTTGCAGCAGCACTAATTCTCGGCTCTGCTGCAATTTCTGACAAGAATTTGGAAATTCCTTCTCCCAGTATACCATGGTTTAGTGCCCAATTTTATATGGATACTAATAAAATTTCACCTTTTACCAAAGTGGAGAGCGAGACATTTCTGAACTTGTTTCCTTTTAGGCACCTGCATTGCAGGAACCAACTTTAACTACACATGCTTCAACCCACTGAGTTTCAGCAACCAGAAACTAAATTCATCTATAGAACTTCTTTGGTTGAAGCCCTAGGGGATGTCGAAAGAGGATTTATGAGCAGACAGACAGTGACACAGTGAGACTGAATCTACTATATTTAGTTTGCATTTCTCCCACCTGCTGCCCTTGTCCAAGCTCACTGCACAAATTTCCCTAGAGGAAATAATCACAGAAAAAATGTCATTATTCTCAGAATTATATTTCTTTTTTAAAATGGCATATGTAGCCTCTCTTTTATGACCTTTCAAACCCATGATCCAAGAAAAAGGAAATTTCTCTTTTCCTTAATATTGCTTCATCTGAACCCAGGAATAAAGTCTATAACATCAGCAATTGTGTCTTCATGGTTGTGGTACAGGCTTAAGTGCCACGATTGAGATAAGATCCGGATTCAGAGACCATAGCTCCAGTAGCCTACCGCAGAGTGGACAGTGCTGCCCTGCAACGTAGGCATGTAAGGACATGGTGGGATGTGAGACCTCTAAGGGTGGTGTTGCCATTTACCCCATATCACATTATTTCCCTAAGCCTCTTGCTATCTCTGGTTCCTCATTAGCTAAAAAGGGGGAAAATGACCCTAGTTCTACCTATCTCATGGGAATGAGGATTAAAGGAGACAACATACAGGAAGGTACTTTAAAAAGGTTCACTTATATTTGTTAATCCATTCTACGTATATGTCATTCACATGAAGGATTTGTTCAAAGCTCCCATGCTCTAATACTAGGGAAACGAACATTTATGTGTCAGATAAGACATTTTCAAATATATTATCCTCTCCTTCAGAATAGTGGCCTTAGGAGCTGTGCAAATGTGATCCCCAGTGAAACAAATGGTTGTTAAAATAATAAAACATTTAAAGCCTCTGGAAATTATCCTAAAAGTGTGCAAAAAATTAGAAAACATTTAACCAAGCAAATATAGTAAATCTCAGAATAGCAAGAGTCTGTGGCACTTGAGCCATAATCCACTCCCTCCAATATTACTACAAGTAGGGACTCTAAGAAGGTGATGCCTCTTCTCCCCCAGCCTTGTCAAGGTCTACAGTATCTCCCTGGGAAGAGTCAGCAGCGTTTCTCACCCATGCCACAGCTCAGTGCCATAGAGGACCAAACCCAGGGGAAAGTGACCAAAACGTTGGGGCCTCCCTTCTCCCACCCAGCTCCCACTTGAGGCAGAGTCTCTATCCCAAGCACAGCAGGCCAAAATCCCGGAAGCTCTGTCAGTCACACCCCAGCTTACTCATAGGCAAAGATTCCATGCTAGGAAGGGGAAGCCGAGAAGACCAGACACTACCACCCCAGCCCAGTGCCCTGCATGCAAAGCAGTGGTGTCATCCTGAGAGAAATGAACCAATGCACTTTTCTACAGCTCCAGAGCAGTGGCTTAGAGGTGTTCTCCATGGAGAGAGGCAGGCCAGTAGAACGGGGATCTCTGAGAGTACTCCCAAAGGAACTGCCTTTATTCAGAACCTGTTCTGGGGAAGTGGAAGCCTAAGGGGACTTTCAAAAATGATGGAGATTTTGGCAGCAAGCAGTTTGCATTAAAGCAAAAAGCTAAATTGTAGGCCATCTAGTCTACCTATGAGAACTAGAGACAGAGAAGAACCTTTCCGGAGTCAGAACAAATCTTGAAATTTGGCACCAAAAGCACCCTGGAAAAAGGACCCAAAACTAATTGAATCAGACTTTCTGGCAACTTATACCCAAACACATTGTAAAAAATAACAGAGCAATCAGCCAGCAATTAGTGGAGGCTAAAGGAAATGTGTGAAACCAACAGAGGCAGCATCTTAATAGAGAGATCAGGGAAAGAGACAGCCAAATAGGCCCTGCTTAAACCATTGCCATCCCAGCATGACTGTGCACATGCCCAAGACTCTGTCTTCTGAGAATCGACTTAGGGATTTCACACGGCGTGGTGGGTAGTGTGTGGGATACACTTCACTAAAATAATCAGCCAAGTCACTGAACAAATAAGTCAGCAATTACAGCAATCCCAAAGAAGGGAGGATCAGAATTCTGTAGCTCAGAGTCACTGCAATGTATTATTTAACAAAACAAGTTCTCAACAAAAAAATTATGCCACAGGTAAAGAAATTGGAATATCTGACTTCAGGTAACACACACTGCCTGTAAGCAGGCTGAGAAATTGGACAAAAGAGACAAAAACTTCAAAGTAGTACACAAATATGCTCGAAGAATGGAAGGACATCATAATTGAAGAAGTAAAGGAAGGTCTCATCAGAGAGGGCTAAGAGATTATCAGTAAGATTAAAATTATACAAAAGAACCAAAAGGAAATTCTGAAGTTGAAAAGTACAATAACTGAAATGAAAAAAATATACAAGAGGGGCTCAATGGTAGATTTGTACTGGCAGAAGAGTCAGCAAACTTGAAGATGTATTAATAGAGATTATATAATCTGAATAAAAGAAAAAAGTATGAAAAATCGAACAGAGCCACAGAAAAATGCAAAACATCACTAAACATGTAAACATACATGGAATGGGAATATAGAAGGAAAGGAGAGAGAGAAAGAAATGGAAAAAGTATTTGAAGAAATAATAGCTAAAACATATCCGAATTGATTGAAAAAAATTAATGTGCACATTCAAGAAGTTCAACAATTTCCAAATAGAACAAATGCAAAGAGATCCATACCCAGACAATCAGAGTAAAAATGTTGAAAGACAAATATGAGAAAATCTTTAAAGCAGAAAAATAAAAATGTTTCACAAAAGCACATGGGACCCCCAATAAGATTAAGAGCTGACATCTCATCAGAAACCATGGAAGTCACAAAGAGTGGTTGACATACTGAAAGACCTGAAAGAAAAAAGCAGTACATCAAGAACCTTATAGCTAAACTCTTTCAAAAGTGAAGCCAAAATAAAGACGTTCACAAATAAACAAAATTTGGGAATTTGTAGCTGACAGACTTAACTTTAGAAGAGACACTAAAGGCAATTCTTCAGGCTGAAAGCAAGTGACTCAGATAGTAATTCAAATACACACACACACACACAAATACCAAAAAAAGAGCACCAGTAAAAATAATTATGTAATTATAAAAGAGAGTATAAATGCATATTTTCCTTTCTTTTCAAGTTGTTTAAGAGCAATTCTATAAAAAACATGTATGTAGTTGCATTGTGAGGTCTATAGCATACAGAAATGTGATATATATGATAATAAAAGCACAAACAAGATGGGTGGGAGCAAAGCTATATTAGAGTAAGCAAATGACACCAGATGTTAACTTGAATTCACAATAAGAATTAAGAGAAGCAAAGTGGTAAATAATATTAATATAACAGACCCTATAAATATATACTTTCTTACCTTCCTACTCTCATCTTCTTTAAAGATCATATAAAGCAATATACATGAATATAGTTTAATTATAATCTATTATTAAATATATAATTCAATAAAAATTTAAAAATATGTTAAGTATTGACTAGCAACATATAGTAATGTATGGGTGAATAACATATATATAAGTAATATGCACTAGAATAATAGCACAAGAGGGAGGGGCAAATAGAGCTATGCAGGAGTAACATTTCTATATCTCACTGGAATTGAACTAGTAGAAATCTAAAGTAGATTCTGATAACTTAATGTGTAAATGGTAAACCCTACATCAACCTTCAAGAAAATATCTCAAAACTGTATAATGAAAAATCATTAAACGAATTAAAATTATGCACTATTAAGTAAATATACTATATATCAATTACACTATTAAATGAAGTATTCAGCAAATACAAAAGAAAGCAATAAAAGAGGAAAACAGGAGCCAAAAACATCTAAAACACATAGAAAATGAAAGTAAAATGTTGTATATAATCCCTACCATATAAATACTTGCATTAAATAAAAGTGGATTAAGCACTGCAATCAAAAGGCAAAGCTTGGACAAAAGAAAATGCAAGATCCAATTATATGCTATTTACAAGAGACCCACTTTAGATTCAAAGATGTACATGGGTGGAAAGTAAAGAGATGGAGAAATATCTACTATGAAAATAGTTGCCAAATAGTATAGTTTAACTAGCTCTTCTAATATCATAAAAAATATATTTTAAGAAAAAAAATGTCATAGATGCAAAGAGGGACATTTTGTTTTGGTAGAAGGGTCAAATTAGCAAGAAGATATTTCAATTCTAAATATCTGCTCACCTAATGCACAAAGTCCCAAAATACGTGAAAAAAACTGGCAATAATTGCTAGAAATGTTGGCACATGACTCTGAATAGCTGAGAGTATCACTAGGCAAAAAGAAAGGACAGAGTCGACTTGGGCAATGCCATCCACCAATGCTACCTAACAGAACTCTCCACTCAGAAATCAGGCTATGTGCTGTTTTTAAACATACATGGAAAAATCTCTAAGAAAGACTATTTGATAGGTCAAAATGTGAAAAGATTTAAATTATTTAAAATAGTTCTCCAACCACAACTAATTGAATTAGAACTGAACAACAGACAAAAATTGGGGAACAATACAAATCTTTGTAAATTAAACTACAAATTTCTAAACAATCCATGAGTCAGAGAAGATATTTCAAGATCTATTAGAAAGCATTTTGAAGTAAATGAAAATGAAAACACAGCTTATCAAATTTATGGGATACTGCTTACACAGTGGTAAAGGAAAATTTATAGATGTAATTCTTACATAAGAAAATAAAATCAGGTATCAAATCAGTATTCTAAGCTTTCTATAGATGAATAATTAACAATCCAAATAAGAAAGAATGGATGCAATTCCTTAAAGAGTAGCATCAAAAGAATTCAACAAAAAAAGCACCATAGTTCTATACCGAAAATTATGAAACATTGTACAATGAAATTAAAGATTTAAGTATATGAAGAGACAGTCAACAGTTACGTACAGGAACACTCAATGTTGCTAAGATGGTATTTCTCCCCAAATTGTTCTACAGGCAATTCATTTCAAATTTCCAGCAAGTTCTCCTTAAATGACAAACAGATCCTGAAATGTATACGTAGATACAAAATGCCTAGACTATGAAAACAAATTTGAAAGAGTAGAACAAAGTTTGAGAACTTTCATTTCTAATTTCAAAGTTTAATATAAAGCCACAATTAACTTTCACTGTGGTACCAACATAAAATGATAGAAATATGGACCAGCAGAACAAACTCTAAGGTTTAGAAACAATCCTTATATTTATCATTGAAAGACAGATTCTAAATGAATGAGCTTTATGATATAAAAAATATGCCTCAATAAGGTTGAAAAAAAAAAGAACATAAAGATTGGGTCTAATTAAACTGTAGTCTCACCACAACAGAACTCAATTTATGATTAGATTAACAGGATCATCCTCTCATCCTATCTGCCTAACAGAAAAAAGGATGAAAAATTCAGCAGGCTAATATCATCTTTTTTTTTCAACTTTTTAATTGTATAATATAACATATATACAAAGCAAGAAAAAAAAGAAAACAATAGTTTTCAAAGCACTCTTCAACAAATAGTTGCAGGACAGATCCCAAAGTTTGTTATTCCACCATCACCTTTGATCTTTCTATCCCTCTCTTTAGGGGTGTTTGGGCTATGGCCATTCTAACTTTTTCATGTTGGAAGTGCCTGTCAATAATATGGCATAGGGAGATGGAACTATCTGATATTCTGGAGAGGCTGGACCCTCTAGGTTTCAGGACTTATCTGGTCCAGGGACTCATCTGGAGGTTGTAGGTTCCTGGAAAGTTACTCTAGTGCATGGAATGCTTATGGAATCTGGAACACAAGGAAAAGATGAAACTGGAAAATAGAGAACAGAGTATATAAGAGGCATTAGCGAAACATTCAAATGATCTGATGTGTGCTTAATTGGAATTCAGAAGAAAACAAGAAGAAGAGAGTGCTGCAGAAATAAAGAGATGATGACACTGAATTTTCAAAAACTTTATGTAAGATAACAACCCAGAGATTCAAGACATTCAGAAAAGCTTAAGCAGATAAAAAAATTGAAAAATACCTAGGCAACTTATTTTCAAATGTCTAATAACCAAAAAATAGAGGGGAAAATCTTAAAGATGCATTATCTATAGTGGGACAATATTAAGATTTTAAAATGACTTTTCAGGAGAAAATATGGTCATCAGAAAATGATGGAATGACATATTTAAATGCTAAGAAAAAAAAAGAAACGCAAGAAAATTGACCAACTAAGAATTTTATATCCAGTGAAAATATACCTCAAAAATGAAAGTAATAACTTCTGCTTCTTCTTTGTTCTTCATATTAATAATAATAGCTTGATCTCTCTGGCCACATGGGAGATGACTCCCAGGGATGAGTCTGGCCCTGGCACCACGGGATCAACAATTCCATCCTGACTAAAAGGGGAAAGGAAGTGTAAGTAATAAGGTATCACTGGTTGAGAGAGTTCAAATAGAGTTGAGAGGCTACTCTGGAGGTTATTCTTATGCAAGCTTCAATTAGACATTGTTACCTATCATAACTTGCCAAATCCCAGCCAAACCATTCCAACCAATCCTAAAGAACACCTAGAGCAATATATAAGATTCTACAAAGGCTCCATGCACTAGGGTAACTTTCCAGAAAACTACAACCTCCAGATAGGTCTCGGACAAGATAAGTACTGAAACCTAGCCCAGCCTCTCCAGAACATCAGCTAGTTCCATGTCCCTACCCCATATTAATGACAACCCTTCCAACCTGAAAAAAGTTAGCCCAAATACCCCTAAAGAGTGGGAGAAAAATCATAGGTGGTGGTGGAGTTATACAGAGAAGATAGAGTTTAACAAACGAGTATGATTGCTGAATCATTGTATTGATATTTCCTTTAGTCTCCAGTATCTTAGAGCAGCTAGAAGTAAAAACCTAAAACTGTGGAATTGTAACCCATCCAAACTCTGAAATCTGTTCTACAAGTAATTGTTGTGGTATGCTTTGAAATTTATTATTTTTTAGTATATATGTTATTTTTCACAAAAAAGGAAAAAAAGTGATGATAAAAAATGTATATATTCCTTCTGGCCTCCAATGTTCTGGAGCACCTAGGAGGAAAAATCTGATATGATTTTTCCTTTTTCTATGACAAACTCTGGGATCTTTCCTGCAATTACTTGTTGAAGAGTGCGTTGAAAACTATCACATTTTTCTTTCTCTGCTTTGTATATATGTTATTACACAATAAAAAAGTTTTAAAAAAAGCATGAATCTTTAAGATTCTGATAGAAATCTATTGATCTTCATCTCACAGAAATTACTATGTACATATACACAACATTTTATTTCAATTTGGGAAATTCAGTGATCCCCCAAAACTATCTCCATTTCATATCTCTTAAGATTTGCAATTTATTTCTATAAAAAGATTCTGATATTCACATTTCCTCTCCCTCACCAGAGCTCTCACACTAAGCCAAGCCCCTAGTCCCTCACACCAGATTTAACACAATCATATCCTTGCTCTTTCCTTAAACTCTGTTTCCACACTCAGTGGACCTCACATACAGATAAGGTTTGAATAACTTTTTCTCAAAAGCTCTTTCAATTAAAGAAACAAAGCTAAATAAAAATATTTTCAGATGAGTAGAATCTAAGAGTTTGCTATCAGGAAACATGTACCAAGTGAAATAAATAATAAAGAAAATTCTTTAGGTTGGGGAAAATGATTCCAGACGAAGTATTAGAACACTGAAACAGATGAAGAATGCCTGAAAAAGGAAAAATGTGAGTGAAGATAAGAGAATATTGGCTGTTTAAAGCAACAATAATAACAATGTCTTTGGGTCCTTATTTGTGAGGCAAAATACATGACAAAAATAACATGAAAAATGAAAGAGATAACTTTGGTAAATTTTTGCATTATCCTTGATCTGACAAAGGACTAAAAGGTAGACCCTCATAATTCAGAGATATATATTGAAATCTTCAGGATGATCACTAAAAGAATAATACAAGTGTACAACTAAAAAACTAATAAAAGACAAGGTGAAATTTTAAAAATATGATTAATCCAAAAGAAGCTGGAAAGAAGAGTCAATGAAAAATGTACAGATGTGGTAATTAGAAAACGACTAGTCAAATGAATGATTTAAACCCAAATATACCAGTAATTACATTAAATGTAAATGGTCTAGACCCTCCAAATAAGACACTGAGATTTCCAGACTAGACAAAAGAATAAATACTGTTTATAAGTGACATGCTTTAATTATATGGAACAGATAAGTTGAAAGTAAATGGCACAAGAGAAATGATTGCATGTGTCCACCAAAAGACTTGCACAAGAATGTTTGCACCAACTTTATTTATAATAACCAAGACAGAGAGTGTTACACTACATGAAACATGGATGAATCTCCCAGATATTGAGCAGAAGTTGCTAAGCATAACAAAATATTTTTGTTATGATTTTATTTATATGGCATTTAATAACAGACAAAACTAATCAAAGGTGATTGAAGTCAGAATAGCTACTATCTCTGAAGTAAAGATATATGGACTGTGAGAGTCATAAGGAAAATCTTTGAGGAGATATAAGTATTCTTTTCCTTAGTTGTAGAAGTGATTATTGTGATGTACATTTAAGATCTGTTCTCCCTATGCACTTGAATGAATGTATGTTACAAGTCAATTAAAAAAGAACAAAAACAAACTAATACATGGATGAGGCTAAGATGTTTGATTATATTGATATGACATGTATTACTAGACTTCCATTGCTAGGAATTTAGATTCTATCTAGTTTTTCATTATAACAAATAATATTTTTTAAATATAGAATATAATCAAATTTAAAATATTAAAAATAGGAGAAAACAATGATCCATAAAATCATAATAAGGACAATGAGGAAGAACATACATGTGAAAAATTGTTTTAGAGCAAAATCGCCTAATGATCCAGTGGCAGAACAAGGAACAAGTTCTGGAAAGTTAGATACTCATACCTCATAAGAAGATAAATGTGGTAATACCTAGAAAAGAAGTGTTTACACGCACATAAGTTAATGTTTAATTTTTTCCTAAGATTTGGCAGTCTCTCAGGACTAAAGATTAAATGTAATGTGTACAAAGATGTACATAGAATATATTTTCCCTGATTCTATATGTAAAGAAACCAATAAATATTAATACTATTATCATCATTTTCAATTCTGACCCTCTATTTCTTCAACTATGCAGTGGGAGAGGGGTGGAGAAGGGTGGTTATACCAGATGATCTTTCCCTTCTTTCACTCTCTAATAAGTCAATTACTCTGTGCAATGGGTAATCTCTTCACCCAACTCTGCAACTTCACTTCCATCTACTCCCTACCGATTCTTTGCAAACAGAGCTTTGAATTTCCAAGTTAAAAGAGTTAGGATACAGAGGCATTTGCAAATTTCTTGCCAATTTCTAAGGTAACTGGAACAAGATAATATGGCCTAATTAACATCTCCCATTCTTCCTACATTTTTGAGGACCAATCTTTCCTCTTAGGACACTATTTGAATACATCCCCCTTTAACACACTCTTTCAGAAAGAGTTGGTGTCTTCCCACAGGTGCAATTCAGCCAGCAGTTGAGGAAATGACTCAGTTAGAATGAGACAAGGGGCCCCTGCCCTGTCACTGTGTCACAGATGGTCTGCACATGAAGGAAAGAAGTGGTTGTGTTATGAGGTGTGTGGAGACAAGCAGGTATCCCCAGCACATCCATCCCGTGGTACATGGGCACATCTGGTACTGATCCTCCATTTCCTTTTCCAGATAGGGGTGTGTGTGTGTGTGTGTGTGTGTGTGCAACCTAAGTAGGTGAGAAATTCTAGCAAGCAGG
Organism: Myrmecophaga tridactyla; assembly: GCA_004026745.1. Lineage (NCBI taxonomy): Eukaryota > Metazoa > Chordata > Mammalia > Pilosa > Myrmecophagidae > Myrmecophaga > Myrmecophaga tridactyla. The sequence continues at coordinate 52,100 of PVIY010009223.1, read as the reverse complement.
TGGCAGAGGAGAGATGTCAGGACAACTGGGACAGGACATAGCAATAGAAATTAAAGAGGAGACTGCTAATAAAAATTTCTCTCCCGAGACCTATTCTGGAAGGAAGAGGACACATGCAGCTTTTCCTCTTGCCTTTCACAAGCAATAAACATTGACTTTTTAAAAGAGCGTTTAGTAATGAACTCCTGACCCCAATTTGTGCACATAGGTGGATTTACCTCCAATTTGTTCCTGAGATGCTCTAATTTCTCCTCTTTCTCAATGTTCTTTACCAGAACTGAGTATCTAAAATCGTTCAACTCTAATTTTCTCCAGGCCAGGCCATTCCCCACTTAATAAGTGTTTGCTGTCTTTCTCCTTTCCACCCTCTTCCTCTCCTTCTCCTGCTTGCTCTGCTGTTTCTTTAACTCTTTATTAGCTACCTGTCATTAGCTCATCATCCAGCATCTCAATCAGAGCTCTCGGGTTCCTCTCCCTCTCCCTCAACTTTGCATGCCCCTCCCAGGGCTTGGGGCTCAGCCAAAGGTATACTTCGGGCTTAAGAGGGAGGAGCGCACTGGGCCGTGGGCTCTTACAACCCTGCACCAGAGTTTATCAGCCTGCATGGTACTAACTTGAGCATTGTACTGAATCCTTGAGTTTCACAAAGGGCCACTGCAGTGCATTGGGTCAAAATTTGAGCATTTCAGAGTTCCGTAGTTAAAGACTATCTTAATCTCTTCAAAATATCACCTGACTCCTATCAAAAATAATGTGCATTTGTGAGAGGTCACCTTTAATTGAGTGTGAAAGGAAGAAACAAGGGAGGGTTGACATCAAGGCAAAGCTGTCCCGGCCTGAGCCTGTGGTTTGCACCCCACATCTCAGCATTCACTGCGTTTCATGCCTTTTCCTTTGAAGCCTCACACTCCTATAGATTTCAGACCTTCCTGCATTGAAAGAATAATATGCATCATTTATTATTATTATATGAATAATAAGCATTTTCCCTAGTGTCAGAAAGAACCAAGACTTAGAGGTGGCCAGCCACTCCATATTCAGATAACTGTGGACACAATATTTCCATTTTCGTGGCTCCTCTTCCACATCTGTAGAAATGTGAATATTAGAAGAACCCCAGTTCATGAATGTGCCTCAATATTTATCTTTCCATGAATCAAACTTCTAGGAGAGAATCATAAGAATGGTGTTTTTTTATCGTTTGCTTATTTTGTTTATTTATTTATTTATTTGCATGGGCAGGCATTGGGAAATGAACCCAGGTCTTTGGCAAGGCAGGCGAGAACTCTGTCTGCTGAGCCACCATGGCCCATACTATTGTTTGGTTTTTGTTTTCATTTTCCCAGAGTTTTATATTGCTGACCTATGGGTAGACTTGTTATTTTGTTAAAGGAATGCAATCTTCAGGTAAGTAGCATATTCAAATGCTTGCACTGAAGATGAAATAAATAACAGTCCTGGGAAGAACTAACCACTTATTCTCAGAATTCCCAGCGTCCAAACAGAGGGTGTGTACCAGCCATCCCAAAACACCCACACCCCCCTATAAACAGAGGCTCTTTCTTCACCCCATAAACAAAGCTTGGCAATACTGCATCAAGATGGCTTCCAGGCACATCCAGCCCTGCCACTGGCTCCATGCCCTGGGAAAGGCAGAAGAGAGGAAGATTTAGTTGCAGGTAAAGGTATTATCTACCTCGGAAATGCAACAGAACCTTTGGCAGATTTATTAAACTGAACAAAACTGTTCAGCAATCGACCCAGATAAAAGATGCACACATAAGGGGAAAAGTTGATTGAAAGATGAAAGTAAGAAAGAAAAAAGTTTTACCCTTTCTAATAGCTATGGCAACCAATCCTAGAAATGAACAACCAGATCTATATGAAGAAAACTATAAAATCTCTTTGAGGAAACCTGAAGATATGGAGAGCTATATCATATTTATAGATTGGATATAGGAAAACATAAACTTTTCCTAAATCAATCTATAAATTTAATGCTAGATAATTCCCACAGGAATGTTTCATAGGATCTATAGTCTACTGTTACAACTCATTTGGAAAATAAAATGCTAAACATATTAAGTACAGTTTGAAAAAGAACAATAGCAGCTTGTCCTAACAGTTATTGAAACAAAACATGAAGCCAAATTTGAATTCAGTGTGGTACATCACATAAAAATTGATAAACAAGTCAAGGAAATGAAAAAAGAATAACTCCACAAGTCCTTGTGTTTAGGGTATTTAATAAATTACCATGGTGGCATCCCAAATTAGAGGGCAAATGGCAGATTTTCAATAAATGTTGCTGAACCAATTACATATTCATTTTGAAAAAAGAAAAGTTCTATCTCTACTTCACTCCGATCACAGAAATACAGTTCTCTAGATTGAAAATCTAAAAGTATGTGAAAACATAACAAAGTCTTAGAGGAAGGATAACATTGATTAACTTAGGATAACAAAACAGTATTTTAAAATAAAGCATAATACTCAAAATTAAAACTGAGTCTGATAAATTAACTGCAACAAAGTTCAAAACCCATATTTGTCAAAGACAATTGATAATAAGAAATATGACAAAAGTATAAGATCGAGATCTTATAATTAACTGTACAAATCCACAAGAAAAACTAGAAATCATAGCCAAAGAGGAAAAATAGAAAATCATAAAATGAATAACACAAATGGTCAAAAAATTTGAAAATGTACTCACTAACAACCAGTGAACTATAAAATAAAATGAAGGCATCAATCCTGTTTCATTATATTCGCAAAAGGAAAAGAGACATTGGAGATGTAAACTCTGGTGAGGTTTTCAGGCATTCTTAATATTTCCCAAGAAGTAGAAAGCAGTAGAGCTTTTCTGGAAATAGATTTGCAAACACCTTTTAAATTAAACTTATCCATATTTTGTATCTCCTTCATTCTCATTTCATTTTTAAAAAATGCATGGAGGTGAAATACACAAAACATTTATGATTTTAAGGTGAACAATTCAGTGGCATTTAGCACATTCATAGTAATGTGTCAACTATTTCTGTCACTCCTAAATAAAACCCTGCGCTGGTTTGAAAGGATGTATGTACCCTAGAAAAGCCATGTTTTAATCAAAATCCCATTTCATAAAGGTAGAATAATTCCTATTCAATACTGTATGTTTGAAACTGTAATCAGATCATCTCCCTGGAGATGTGATTTAATCAAGAGTGGTTGTCAAACTGGATTAGGTGATGCCATGTCTCCAAGCATTTGGGTGGGTCTTGATAAGTTTCTGGAGTTCTATAAAAGAGGAAACATTTGGGAGAATAAAGGAGATTCGGAGAGAGCAGAGAATGCTGCAGCACCACGAAGCAGAGAGTCTACGAGCCAGCGACCTTTGAAGATGAAGAAGGAAAATGCCTCCCAGGGAGCTTCATGAAACTGGAAGCCAGGAGAGAAAGCTAGCAGATGATGCTGTGTTCACCATGTGCCCTTCCAGCTGAGAGAGAAACTGTGACTGTGTTTACCATGTGCCCTCTCACTTGAGAGAGAAACCCTGAACTTCATTGGCCTTCTTGAACCAAGGTATCTTTCCCTGGATGCCTTTGATTGGACATTTCTACAGAACTTGTTTTAACTGGGACATTTTCTTTTGAGAGCTGTAAACTAGCAACTTATTAAATTCCCCTTTTTAAAAGTCATTCTGTTTCTGGTTTATTGCATTCCAGCAGCAAGCAAACTTGAACAAACCCTGTACCCATTAATTAGTTTCTCTCGCATTTCCCTCTATCCCAATCCCAGCAATCATTGACCTACATTCTGTCTTTATGGATTTAATGATTCTGGATATTTCTTGTAAATGGGCTCATACAACATGAGACCTTTTGTGACAGACTTCTTTCACTTAGCATAATGTTTGCAAGCTTCTTCCACGGTGTAACATGTATCAGTACTTCATTCCTTTTTATAGCTGAGAAAATTCCATTGTACATCGATACCACAATTTGTTTAGCCATCTTTCCATTGATGGGCTGTTTCTACTTTTTGGTAATTGTGAATAGTGGCTATGAACACGCATATGCATGTATTTTGTTTGAGTCTCTGTTTTCAATGTTTTGTAATCTATGCCTACAAGAGGAATTGCCAGGTCATATGATCATTGTGTTTAACTTTTTGAGGGGCAACCAAACTGTTTTCCACAATACCTGCACCATTTGAAAATGCTCGTTAGCATTGTACCAGGGTTCCTATTTCTACATACCTTTGCCAACACTTATTTTCCATTTGTTTTATTAGCTGGACTAGTGGGTATGAAGTATGATTGAGTGTGCTTTCATGATTTGCATTTTTCAAATGATTGATGATATTGAGCATCTTTTCATGTACTCATTGGCCATTTGTATATCTTCTTTGGAGAAATATCTATTTAAGTCCTTTACCCATTTTTAAAATTGAGTTGTCTGCCATTTTGTTGTTGAGTTGCAAGAGTTCTCTGTACTTTATAAATACCCTGGATCCTTATCAGATATGATTTGCAAATATTTGCTCTTGTTCTTTATGCTGTCTTTTCACTTTCTTGATCATGCCCTTTGAGGCACAGAAACTTTTAATTTTGATAAAGTCTGATTTTTTAATTTTTTCTTTTGTTTCTTTTGCATTTGGTGTCACATCTAAGAATTAATTGCCAAATGCAAGGTCATGAAGATTTACTCCTGTGTTTTCTTCTAAGCGTCTTATGATTTTAGCATTTATCTCTAGGTCTATGATTTATTTTGAGTTAATTTATATATATTGTGCGAGGTAGGGGTCCATCTTCATTCTTCACTCTCATTTCTTGCTAACTCTTTAAGATAAATAATCACAATATACTGAGAGGCTCCTGTGAGGATGTTTATTGCAGTAGATTTTAAGAAATACAGAAAAACTCCAAAATGGTGATCAACAGAGACAGTTCAAATAAATCATGTAAGAACTATATTATGCAGCAGTTTGAAATAATAAGTCCAAGGCACACAGATCACTAAAATCAGTCCCAGAACAACATATACATTATGAAATGATGACTCCTATGCACATATACACAGAAGTCTATAGCCATTCAGTGTCCTCCGTGTTGTGACTATGACACATCAGTCTCCCATCTGCCTCCTCACTGGCCCTTCAATGACACTTTGACAGGGACTTATAGGAAAATACCATTTGGATGACTATTTTATCACTTCAAGCTCAACATGCTTCTCCTTCTAAGACCCCAGTATCGATGGGGAGGGTCAAGTCACTTCTAGTTTCTCAAGCTAAAAATGAAGGGTCCTGTGCTGCTTTGAAAGGATGTCTGTACCCTAGAAAAGCCATGTTTTAATACTAATCCCATTTTGTAAAGGCAGCTGTTTCTTCTAATCCTTATTCAGTACTGTATGTTGGAAACTTTAATTCAATTATCTCTATGGAGATGTGACTCAATCAAGGATGGGTATTAAACTTGCTTAGGTGGAGACGTGTCTCCACCCATTCTACATGGAACTTGATTAGTTTACTGGAATCCCATAAAATAAGTATTTTGGAGAAAGCTTCAGAATGCTGCAGAACCACAAAGCACAAAGTCCACCAGTTAGCGACCTTTGGAGATTCTGAGAGATCAGACAACATGACAGAAAGCCACAGAACCACGAAGCAGAGAGTTCACCAGCCAGTGACTTTTGGAGATGAAGAAGGAAAACACCTCCAGGAGCTGGAGAGGAAGCTAGCAGATTATGCCATGTTCATCAGATGCCTTTCCAGATGAGAGAGAAACCCTGAACATCGGCCTTCTTGAACCAAGATACCTTTCCCTGGATGCCTTAGATTGGACATCTCTATAGACTTGTTTTAACTGGAACATTTTCTGGGCCTTAGAACTGTAAATTAGCAGCTTATTAAATGCCCATTTTTAAAATGCATTCTGTTTCTGATACAATGCATTCTGGCAGCTAGCAAACTAAAACAGGTCCTTTGTTCTTTTCTGGTGCTTTAAGAAATCTCTATGTGGCTCTATCACTTTGACGTAGAAATGTATGTAGACAGATATTTCATTCTTATTCTTTATCCATCCACAGCATCCTAGGATCACATGGTGGGGAAAGGGTCACAAAGGCTGTTTAGACTCCCTCTCTCCAACCGCACCCGCAGATGCTCCACCATCCCACAGCAGCAGCAAAGGCAGAGTCCATGGCTGAGAGGTGATGCGCCTCTACTTAATTCTCCACCTGTGTCCATAGTTTTCACACCTTCTGCCTTCTGTATCCCAAAGAACAAATCAGATCTCTCCTACACATGCCAGTGCAGAAGAAATCTAAAACAGAGAGCTGTGTCATCTCTGAGCCTTCCATTCTTGTCCAGCATTTGTGCACGCCATTGTTTAACCCTTCCTTCTTGGGTCAGCCTCCTCTGCACAAGTCCCAGCATGACAGGACCGAAGGCCCTAATTCACATGTGGCCTGTGGGTACAAGCAGCCTCAGAGCTGGTTTCCTTCTGGAAGCAAATGGGGTGTAGTAAACCCTGCCCCCTTCCCCAGCTTTCAGTGCTTTCAAGACAAACTAAGATTACTATCAATTGGAGTCCAGGCTTCAATTTTATAATTTTAAATATTTCTGTGGAGGCCAGTAATATTATCTATTTGGAAATTCCACTATATTGCTGTGATTTCTTTGTTGCGGTAAAGTAACAAACAAAATTAGCATAGGATCCCAAATTACCCTTAAGAGATCTTTCAAATTGCAGTTAAGCAAGACATGCATTCTCCTTTCTTCATTTACAACTTGATGCATTATAAAATAATCTTCTCTTTTGGGTTCTCTCAGTTCCCAGCACCTTCTTTTCCCACCCTTTTTGCTCACTTCAAGCCCATAAAAGAGTTCTAATAGGAACACCAGTTAAGGGTTATTACATTTGCAGAATGGATCAAGAGTCTTTCACCTTTCATCCTTCTACATAGCTACCACAGATGCATATATCTTACACAGCTCAAAGGAAAGCATATGCATCTAGATGTGATGTTTTCTCCAGAAAAACACAGCCTGTGCACTTGACAAACTTCATGGTGAGGCAAGGGATGGGAGTGTGTGGAGTCAAATAAAACCACCTAAAGTAAAAGTGTTTCTTGGCACATGTTTCAAAGGAATCTAAAAGAGGTTTTGCTCTAAGGAATGCATGAATTCCTTTAACTAACAAGTATTAGCTAAGTGCCTGCTGCATTTAAAGCTTTGCACTGTAGGCTCTGTCAAGGGCTAATGGTGTGATTCTGACCCCGGGATGGGTGCTCCTTGATTTAGGGTCAATGGGGGCACATAATCCAGCCATAAATAGCCAGGCTGCAATGTGTCCTGAGAATGGAGGGACAAAGGCCAGTCCTGGGATGCAGGAGAACACTTTAGAGAGTGGGATGTGGTATGGTTTTCAGAAAGATGGAGATGGAAAAGCTCCTTCAGGAGGGACAATGGGCATGAGCCAAGGATGTGTGGAGAAAGCACGGGGACCACCAGTAGCCAGGTAAAAACCAGGTATGGAGAAGTACGAAAAGATGCTGTGGGCAACAACTAGGACCAGGTGTGGCCTCGTGGCCACCACTCTTAGACATTTGATTGCCAGTGGAATCAACCTTGCATGCCCCGTAACTTAAAGTCTGCCAAACCTGTCTGGAGTTGCACATAGGAGGTTTCAATTCCAATCAGTATCAGATAAGAAGTGTTTGAAGCAAACCTCTCCCAATTTCCCACCCAAATGTCCACAGAAACAAATTATAAAATGGAAGAAATTCAAATCACTGATGATTAGAAGGATAGTCTACCAACTGCCAAAACCTTTGAAAGAGTTCCTTTAAAATAAACACCAATGCAAGGAAATCAGGAAGCATTCAAAACAAAGCAAATCTTTTTCTGGTCAAAAGGAAAATGATATGGCCCATCCTTCTCTCACTGTCAGTTTTCTACTCAGAAATTGAACAACCAATGAGAAAACCTAACAGCAAACCTGGTATGGAATTCTGAGTCAGTCAGGGAAGAGTTCCTTGCCTGTTAATATACATCTCATCTTTACCTTGTATGAACACACCTGAGGTTTGAGGATGGGGAAATACAGCCCCTACTATTTCTCTGTTCCCAACCAGTAGTTCCAATGCATGTCCTCTTTCCCTCTTCTTGTGGGAATAATTGACTAGCCTCTCCCACCATTTATTTTATATCTAAAACAGATGACCTCATGCCTTTGTTTAAATCCTCCAGCGTGTTCCATTGCATGTCCATTAATATTTAAACTCCTCACTGTTATTGCCACAGTCCCAGGGTCTTTTCAACTTCTCTTTCTGGCAAGTTCAACCAGAGAATCTTCCTTCCACCCTTGGCTTACTGAGACTCCCTTCACCACTCTCTCTCTCTAAAATCACCATCACATCATCTTATTGTAACTCTCTGCTTTGACTTCTCACCATTCGGCATTTCTTTGATTGGTCGATTGATGGCTGAGTCCCCATGTCCATTTTGCCTCTACTTCTATCCACGCAGCTGTACCAGGGTGGGTCATGAAGCAGCCGTGTTTGACACACCGAGTTATGTTTCTGGTGTTGTTTTGGACACTGCTGATACTGTGCCTTGCCCAGCACAGATGCGTTCTCTGCTCACATCTCCCATCCCAGGAGGACCTGGAGGCAGAGGAGCCATTTCTTACAGCTCAACCTCATTCATGGCAAACACTGCTAGCCAACTACAAGTAGAAAGAAACTTCCTTATTCTGACAGGGAAGCTACAAAACTATACAGAAAACTTCACACTTACTGCAAACACATTAGAAGCTATCTTTCTGAGGATGGGGATAAGACAAGTGTTCTGGCTATCATCACTTCTACTGAAGGTCATGATAGAAGTCAGAATACTGGGGTTAGGAGTCAGCATAGAGGCTACTCAGAGGGAAGCGAGAGATGCATGGAAGGAAGGGCTCTTCTGGTATTCTAGTGAAATCTGCTTCTTGCTCTGGGTTCAGATTATAGCATGCATTCCCTTTATGAAATTCTTTGAGTTGTACAGTTACCCACATTTCTATATGAATATAAACCTCAATAAAATATTGACGACAACAACAGTAGAAACAACCCGAATATCCATCCACAGGGGAAAGGATAAATAAATTAAGATGTATCCATAGTGGCATAATTTACTGAGAGTCTTAAAAAGAAAGAGGGAGAGCTGTGTGTTCTGACTTGGATGAACTCTCCAGGATGTATTAGTAAGTTGCAGAGCAATACATACCTCATGATCCCTTTCGTGGATATTTGCAAATATTAACTTTAAAAAAAAAAAAAGAGAAGAAAAGTTTTAGAAAGGATGTAGGTTGTAGTCCATAAGGGAAAATTTTACTTTTTACTCTATTCTTATATTATTTGGCTTGCTGATAATATATGCTTGTATTTTAATTGCATAAAATTAGCACAAATATTTTCTAAATGGATGATGAGGAGAACCCACGCTGATTTCCAGGGACCACATCAGCGGCAAGCTTGCAGGGCCAGAGCTCAGTCTCTGCTAGGGCAGCAAGGGAGCCTGGGGAGCAGCAGACAAATGTGTGTGTCTGGCAGCCTTACCCTTCCAGAGGCAGGTGACTTTGGCAAGTTGCTCCGGCTCTCTCTGACTCTGGCTTCCTCCTGCGAAAATGAGAACATTAACTTCCTACAGGGTGTAAGAATACAACTAATCTGCGTTAAAAGTTTGACATAGTAAGGACGGAATATTTGGAAGACAAGGGTGATAATGACTAGATTCATAATGTGGGGTCCAACTTTGATGGTCTCCTCATTTTCTCTGCCCCCAGCAGCTTTGCCTTTTCTGGAGACCCCGTGCAAACAAAATATATGTTGAAAAATCAGATTATTAAACTGACCCTTGTTTTTCGATCAACCTTTCATTCTCTTCGAAACCAGAGAGAAATACGATCTTGAGGGGAAAGGGTTTAAAAGGTGCTGATGGCCAAAGCTAAGTGGGAAGGAGTAGCTGATCCCTGAAAGAAAAAAAAAAAAAAGACATTATTTCTAGGGCCAGAGTAACTGCATCCGGAGAGCTTTATTTCCCTGACAGCCTTTCGAGGTTTACTGGCTGTTCCTCCTGTGGTGCCTGAATAGACAGACAAAGTCTGAGACCGTGACTTTAATGGGGGAGGAAATACAAACAAATAGGAAGGCATAAATCCAAGTTTAAATATACACAGTCTGGACTAACACTCCTTCAGGTCGAACGCCAGAGTTAGCTGAGTGACAGATCGCAAGGCTGCCTGCAGGCCCCTCCCCCACCCCGCCCTCCCTCTCTCCCACCCCGCCCTCCACCATCCCACCCCAGCATGCCTGCGCGCCTTCCTAATCGTTCAGAGACAGTCCCTGTTAACTGACGTTGGAGTTTAGCTTTGCAACAGAGCTTTATGTTCGCGGAATCCCTCCACTTCCTCTTCCTCTCTCTGAGGACAGATCCCACCCCTGCCACCCTAGCCAGCACCCGGGAAGGTGCCGGCATTCGCGCTCGCACGGCACGCGCCCTTCTTGGGCTGCGTGTGCCTCCCATCACCTTTTCTCTGCGCATTTCAGGGAAGCTGAGAGACGCGTTGGGTAGCAGACGCCCCTGCAGATAGATGTCTGCTGAGTCCTCCCCCGAAACCACAGGCTATCATGTGCAGGCCGAGCTCTGTTAAATCGCCCCGGGGGCTCTCTCTACCTGGCTTCCTGACGGTCTCCCCTAATCCTTCACTGCGACTTTAACTGGCGCTTCTAGGAGGCACTGCGTGTTTACACAATGATCCACAATTCCAGACATTCATTAGCGCTGTCAGTGCCTTTCGAGTGATGGATAACCGGGAGGCTCGGTCAAAATGCTTCTGGAGTTAATCCCAAATTAACTTTTCTGTACGCTGCCAGGAAGAAATATGAGAGCAATGAAGGGTTTATGATAGCCCATAATCTCACCGTTAAACAAGTGACTGAGAGAATGGGCAATGTATTATGCTTTAATTGAAACGCAGGAACCAAAATAAACAGTAGAGTCCTGGAGTCCCCCTGCGACAAGGTCGCCGGCCCCTGCGCTTTGCCTTCCAGCCGCAGCCCCTCCTCCCGGGCCACTCTTAGACTGCACAGGGCTGGCGTCTGTCCATTTAGTTTCTGATCAATATAAATGGCCTGTCTCCAGGACTCTGTTTTCACAGGGCCTCATCACTCCGGCAGTTGCCCAAATTAAACCGTTGGAATCCTCCAGGCAATTGAGTTTAAGGTTTCAATCGTACCTACAAGAAATCAACCCAATTTTTAAATAAGAGACATCCCACGGTCTGGAGAAAATAGAGCAATGGAGGAGGAGGGGACTGCAGCAGGAGCACCAGGAGAGCTGTTGTTTGTGCTCCGGGGTGTTATGTAAACTACAGCTTAACCCATCCTCCAGACCACCCAGTTTTATCTCTTTAGAAAAATAGCAGTACATCTGAGATGCCTGGAGTCGATCTGGAGGCACCTCTGGGGCTGGCTCCACCAGGCTTCACATCCTCATTTCCTAGTGACAGAAGGACGTATAATGTCCTTGAGAAGCACCAAAGCAATTGTGCCTACAAATCCTCCAATTTTTAATTGCATGCTAGGGGCAAATAACTCTTTTTCCATTTTCTTGTCCTTTTTTTTTTCAATTGAATTGAAAGGTTTTTTTTTTAATTTTTAAAATTTTAATTTTACAAATAAACACTGTCCTTCTTTTCCTTTCTTTTAAAATTAATTCCAAATAACCAAAAAAAATTAATCAGCTTTGGCTACTGATGTGGTTTTTTTTCCCTGGGACCTGCCTAATTCTGTCTGCCTCAGCTGGAGTCAGTAAGAACTTTGTGATCAGTTTCCCTGGCTCTGGAATACCTCTTACCCCTTGTGTTCTCTTTCAATATTTAAGATAAAAAAAAAATTTTTTTTAAACTTTTCTTTGAAAAATAGAAGTCTAGGGGGTGGGACACATCTCTACGGAGGACAGCAAATCTGAGGAGGACATGACCTTCATCAGCCATGGCAGAAGCTGAGGAGGGCAGCGGCTTTGTCCTTGCCTGCGAAGCCCTGGACTGCTGCCCTTGCCCCTGCTTCATCTATTCCCATGCACATGGACGTCACCACTTGCATTGGTGGGGAAGGGGTGGGGGTGCCAGCTGTGCCAAGAGCTTCACTTTGCAGAAGCCCAGCAGATGCCCTGTCCATAGAAAGCTGAGCATGGGGCTTTCTCTGCAGACCCATTCTGGGCTACAGGTCTGAGGGCTCCACAGTGACTCCACATCCTTGGGGGCTCCCCTTGCTGGATGGACTCTGGACTTTGGCCATCCTTGGTTTATTTCTTGACGTTTTCTTCGCACATTCAAGCCTCACACCCATCCACGGCACTTAGCATGCTTTTTGTAAGAAAATGATGAACTGTATTTTTTTTTTCTCTTTTCAGACACATTTTTGTACATGTTTTTACAACAGGTAATCAGTTACCTGTTTATCTCCAGCCTGTGGCCAAGACTGTCTCTCCGGAGCACAGGGAGCCTAAGGCCGAATGGCAGTGCCAGAAAAATGTCCATGCAGGGATTACCAGACATCCCAGAACAGATTGGAAATTGCTTCAAGAAGCCAAACTGCTCTACAATTAGGGCTTCCTCTGGAGACAGCCCTAAGAAGGATGCCTGGACAATATCTCTCCTCTCTGACCTTGACAGCAACCCTTTAAATATCCTTTTGTTGATCACATGCTCTACTCATTTCTCCATCTGGGGTACTTCTTCATGTGTGGTTTTCAGAAGGTCCCTGGAGAAATGTGTTTCCCATCTGGCCGGGAACACAAAGCAATGGGCATTCCCACCCTCTGCTTCTGAGCACCAGAGGGCATCGTGTTGGAACGTGGTGGCCACATGGGGGCCAGCCTGCACAGCCAGGTGAGAAGAAGTTGGGCAAGAGGAGATGGTGGGTATATTAGCTAGGATTCTCTGGAGAAATAGAATCAGCAGGATATATCTGTAAATATAAAATTTATAAAAGTGTCTCATGTAACCGTGGGGATGTAGAGTCCAAGATCTGTAGGGCAGGCCATGAGCTGATATCTCCAATGAAGGTTATCAATGAACTCTCAGGAGAAGCTGGCAGACTGAAGCAGGAAGAGTGATTATCTCTTCTGAATCCTCCTTAAAAGCCTTCTGGTGATTAGGTTAAGCATCACTCATTGCAGAAGGCACTCCCCTTAGCTGATTGGAAATGCAATAAGCTGTGGATGAAGCCAATGTGGTCATGATTTAAGTCCATGAAATGTCCTAAAAGCAATAGACAAGCCAGAGCCGGCCCAACAAGACAACCGGGTACCACCACCTGGCCAAGTTGACACATGAACCCGACCATGACAGCGGGTATGAGGGAAAAGTGGGGGTCTTAGTTTTCAGGGGCTGCTGTGACAAATGTCCCAAACTGGTTTAGCTTAAACAAGAAACATTTATTGGCTCAAAGTTTCAAAGGCCAGGTATCCAAATCAAGGCCAGTATTGGCAAGACCATGCTCTCTGCTGGGATCATTTGAGCTCTGGAACTGGCTTGCTGTAATCCTGGGGGTACTTTGGCTTTCTTCTGCTTCTACCAAGTGGCAATGTCCTCTCCTTTCTCACTTCTGTGACTTCTGGGTCCTCTTTATAAGGTCTCCAGAAATCTGGATTAAGTCCATCCAGTTGGGCCACACCTGAATTTACAAAGACAACTTCAAGATGGGTGGACCCCCACAGGAATGGGGTAAAGATTAAGAACCTATGTTTGCTCAGGTACATAATTCAACCTACCATAGGGGCTGGACAAAGAGACAGTGGTCCTCATATATTGCTATATGGAATGAGACACTGGGTGGTGCGATGGTGGCTCAGTGACAGAGTTCTTGCCTGCCATGCCAGAGACCCAGTTTCAATTCCCAGTGCCTGCCCATGCAAAAAAAAAAATGGAATGAGACACTGCCCTTGAACTAGTTCTAGAAATGCAGGGGCTGAGGTGGGAGTGGAAGGACGGGAAGGTCTGTGTAAAATGTCCATCCCCAGTCTTAGCCATAGCAGGAGGTCTTACCATGAAATCAAGACCCTTGGGGCACCTTGTGAGGTACCTGACAGCGCTGGGGAAAGGGAAGAAGGCACACACCAGACTGGATGAGGGTAGAGGATGTGGGAATATGTCACAGTCCCCATCCCCTGGAAAAACCCTGCCCTCTAGGCCCATCCTTTCCCAGGTAACACAAAAAGCTGGCCATGCATGGACGAGGGACATAGAAGAGGAAGGCGAGAGAGAGAGAACAGAGAGAGAGAGAGAGAGAGGGAGGAAAGGTGAAGATAGAGGAGAGAAGAGGTTTTGCACGTCAACACTATTTACATGTTTTCTACAATCCCTGCTCCATTCTCATCCAATAGATCATTTGCTGTTGGTGGTCCTTCCAGGTTATAGATAAGGCTAGTTTTTAGGTATTGCTATTTCCTAGAAGTTTCCTATTGATGTTTTCATGGGCATTGCATTGAATTAGGAGTTAGTTTAGGGAGTGCTGTCACTTTTGCAATATTTAGAGAACTTTGATGACTCTGCATTTATCCAAATCCACCTTCCATCTCTGGGACATGGATTTTTAGTTTACACCACTTGGATCCTGTATATACCTCATCAGCATTATCACTGGAGATTTGGGGTTAATTGCTCTGGCAAATGGAATCTCTATGACCACTGTGCTTCCTCATTGGTTATCATGTACACATGGAATGGCTGACATTTTAAACAATTTGGACCAATTTATTAAACTATTATTTTCAGAGACTTGATAATCCTAATAAGAAATAGTTGAGGGCTCATTTCCCACATTTACCCTCTTATTTATAATCCATACCTTATTTAGATTTCTAAGGTCATAGGCCTCCTTATCTCCTTGCTGATTTTTGTTTTAAGAACTATAGCAATTCACTTGGAAAAGTGAAATTTTACTCTAATGAATGGCTAATATATATATATATATGTATACTTCTTTATTACCTTTCTAAGATTCTCTTGTAAGAATGAAGAACATAGATATTTATTTTCATCAAATTACTTCAGCATCGTTTTTTGGCTTAAGGTAGGCATTATTTCAACATTTTTAATAGTAACCCCTTATTCTTGGGATGCAACACACCCGATCCTGGTGGATGATAAATTTCAAGTCTTACAGGATCCAGGTTTTTATTTTAATTTTTGTTAAAACTTTTTGCATCTATAGGAGACATTTGACAAATAGTCCAGAAACTATCATAAATCCCTAAAGTTTTCCTGAAAGTACAAAATGGCACCTGAGTGTTTTTATCACCTACAATTTCTCAGTAATGTGAGTGCCTTGTCTTGACTTTCTTGTGACTCTTAAGTGGATCTTATAATATTTCTTTTTGGAAGTACCACCTCATAATGCTGTTATCACTGGTCTTGTCTGAGTTTCCTGGAAGCAGGTCTTGAGATAAGGATTTGAAGACAAGGGATTTATTTGGGACAGGATCCCAGGAAGTAGGAGATGTAGTAGGGAAGGAAGGTGGGGAGAGCAGAAAAGCCAGGAAAGGGTGAATTCACAAGCAGGCTATCTCTGTGGCAACCAGGGCTCAGTACAGCTGGGGACCCTCTGAGGAACATGAAGAACAGGCTTCAGCATGGTTGTTTAGGGAGAGGAAGAGCCCAGGTACTTATGCTCAATTCCAGGCTCTCCCAGGTGAGGGCTGCCCTAGGACATCCCATCTCCTTTGGTCTCTGCTGCCCTCAGGCTAAGTGGGCACCCAGGTGAGCACCAGAGAGCCCCTTGGATCCACACAGTTAGGTGGGAATCTGGCTTTGTCCTCGGGAACTGTCCCCTCCAGTTACTGGGAAGCACAGAAGACACAAGATATGAAATGAGTCAAAGCAGTGGTCCTGGGCAGCATTCCAAAGGTGGGTTTGCTAAATTTAACTCTT
This sequence comes from Myrmecophaga tridactyla, assembly GCA_004026745.1. NCBI lineage: Eukaryota > Metazoa > Chordata > Mammalia > Pilosa > Myrmecophagidae > Myrmecophaga > Myrmecophaga tridactyla. Next base: position 36,133 of record PVIY010009223.1, on the reverse strand, counting down.
TGCACTGATGAAATATTCATTAAATATTTCCCAACTCTCTTCTGCTAAACTATCTGTAGACTGGGGTGATGTTGTTTAGGTCAATGACAGAGAGGAATAGAAGCATCATGGAGAAAGAAGCCTGTACCTGAGTTTCTCCACTCCTGACCACTTGCAGTTCCTTGGGGGACCATGTGGCTCTATCAAATAGTCCCCATTTTACTAAGGAGGCCTGGGTCAGGGGCTGTTAGGTAACAAAACAGCACACCCGGAGCACTCTATCATTAGGCACTGCTCATCACAGACCCTCTACTCTTTTAGCTATGCCCATCCCTCCCCCCACACCCAATCCCTGAGCTTCTCCTCTTGGTTGGATGAGGGATGGAATAATATCAGGAGAGAGAATAAGGGTTTCGTTACTTGCATTCCTTGGCAAGAAGACATATTGCAAGTGTAATAATTGAATGGTTTAAATCGTGCCAGTGTCCCCAGAGCTGCAGAGATATACCTAGACTGCTCTAGAAGGCCTATGTAGCTCTGCAGACTGTTTTTTTTTGTTTGTTTGTTTTTGCATGGGCAGGCACCGGGAATCATACCCGGGTCTCTAGCATGGTAGGCGAGAACTCTGCCTGCTGAGCCACCATGGCCTGTCCTCTGTAGACTTTAAAGAAGCTATTCAAGCATCTCCTCTGGGCATTGATCAGCCCTACTTTGGGCAACCACTAAAGCTTGTACATTGTCACAGTCTGTGCCATTTTGTGAGTGAGGCAAGAGGAGACGCCTAGAAACTCTAGCTGGACAGTCTCTGTATACCACCTGCCTAGTGTGGTGCCTGACACAAATTGATCATCACTAAATGAGTCCCCAGGGCATCAATAAATTTTCCCATCCAGTTTCCTGAATGGCTTACTCCCTTGCCTTTTGGGTCTTTGCTTAAATGTCAGCTTCTCCAGAAAGTCTTTGCTGAGCCCTCTTCCCCAAATAGCAAATCTTACCTGAAACATTTTCTCTCCTCTTTATTTTATTTTAGATTTTTTTTCTAGTAATATGTTTACACCCTAAAATTTCCCCCTTTTAACTACATTCATATATATATATAATTTACTGCTGTTAATGGCATTTACAATGTTGTGCTACCACCACCACCCATTACCAAAAGTTTTCCATCATCCAAACCAGAAACTCTGTATATTTCTAGCATTAATTCCCTATTTCCTACCCCCATCCCATCCTCTGGTAATGTTTAGTCTAGAGTCTGATTCCATAAGTTTGCCAATTCTAATTATCTCAGACCACTGAGAGCATCAATATTTGTCCTTTTTTATCTGGCTTGCTTCATTCAACATGTTAATACATGTACCCAAACTTTGTTCCTTTTTACAGCTAAATAATATTCCATGGTATGTATATACCTCATTTCATTCATCCTTTCATCAGTTGATGGACACTTGGGTTGTGTCTATATTTTGATAACTGTGGATAATGCCTCGATCAACATCAGTGTGCCAATTCCCTTTTATTTTTACTCCACAGCACTTATCAACATCGGACTTCCTACATATTTTGCTTGCTTGTGCTCTGTCTACCCTCACTAGAATTTAAGTTCCATAGGGTTTTGCCAGTTTGGCTCATTGTTTAAGCCCAATACCTAAGTCAGGGCCTGAAACATAGAGGCACATCAAGGTAATACAATTTGGAGAAAGAAAATAAATTAATAAGTGAAAGGATTATTTTCACCAGTGCCCTAGATGGTGGTCACAATTTTTTCAGCTAATAGTCAGAGATATAGATATTGAAAACCCCAATCAAACCTTTGCAAGGTAAAGATGGTAAATCATATGTAAGTTAGAACACACACATTGAAATAATTACAAAATGCTTAGACTTTTTCCATTGATCCAGGACAAACATTAGAAAAGATGAAACAAAAAACTTCCCCCAACAAATCTCAGCAAACCAGTGTAGGATATTTGAATGTTCATTGTAAGAAGCTCTATTCTCTGAAATTTGTCCCAAGAGGTCAGGTGGAAGCTTTCCTCCCCAGGAACCAGAAGGGGTCTAAGCACAGCAGAGGAGAGTAGAAACTGAAAGGTGAACGTACCTGAACCATGTAATTGATGGTCAGTCTAAGAAGCCACTTTAAAGGTGTTCTAGCATTGCTACCCTGGGGTGTGGGAAACCCTGGGGCAAATGCTTTTTATGTAATCCCTATCTATATAAAGGTACTCAGAAGGCCATAGTTTTTCTCAACCTTTTCCATGGTCCCTTTTCTGAAAACCTCACCCTTGGCATCTGCTTGACAACTCCACAATCACACCTGCTTTGTTGACTCGAACATTGGCAGGCTCCCGTGACATCCAAAATTTCCCAACTTTTCATACCCAGCTGAGCTCACATGCACTCAGAGCTCCCACCTAGCCGTTGCTTCCTTCCTTTACACCACAAGCATAACTGGAACCTACATCAAATTAATAGATTGACAAGCACTGAGTCAAGTGTACTTCTGAAGTTGAGTTTTCTAAACATGATAACACAGGAGTAAACCAAATTGGTCCCAATCCATATTTGCATTCAAAACTGACAAGATGCCTGTAGAGCTCTAAAGGGCACTCACTAAATAAGTAGGCAGATGTGCTTTCTATTTTTCTTTTTATTTTCTTTTATATTGGTCACTCCTTTGATTAAAAAAAAATTATTCCCATCTGCTATAAAGTGAACTTTCAGAAAGAGAGTTATAGAATTTAACTTTTAGGCCAAATCTCACAACCTAATGATATTGTTGCCATTTCTTAATAAGAATGACTCATGCTCGCATAACTTCATTGTTTAGAAAAGCATCATCCTATTTCACATCCATTACCTCCTTTCACAATCCTAGGAGTAAGTAGAGCGGGGTTATTTTTATTATTAGTGAAATATATTTTTCCCCAGGGGAAATCTCAGGGTAGTTAAGTGACTGGCCTGGGGTCATCCCACATGAAATCCTAGTTTCATTGCTGTCTGAGGAATCTCCTGAATGGAAAAACCCCAGTTCCTGTGTTTTGGGTTCAGTTCAATTTGCCCTTCCTAAACTGTGGACTTTTTTTTGTTTGTTTTTCTTATAGTTATAAACAAATAATCTTGCATTTTTGTCCTTGGTGCTAAGTGTGTACCTGACTCTAACTAGTTCTGAGCCACGTATTCCTGCAGACCAGATAAAGGGTGAGACTGCTGAATTTTACTCCCTGTGGACATAGGAAGTGAGTGTGTGGATTATGCATGCTGCTGAGCTCCAGCTCCAAGAAAGTCAGTAATGCTGGAATGGACATTTATTCCTCTGAAAAAAAGCTGTCAAAAACAAATGAAAATTTCTGCAGTTCTCTAAATCGTGGGAGGAAGCTGAAGATTGCCTGGAACCCCGTCTCCCTGTAGTAAAGATGGGTTTTGAGAGCCCACAGTGACACAAGCAGGCACAGATCTCCTTGGCCCTTGCTGAGCTGACACTGATATTTTCCTCCCTCCAAGGGTCCAAGCCAGTGATTCAGTGTTTCTAGAAGTTTTTGTGGAGACTATTAATTGTCCAGTTACTATGGACACTGTGCCCAGCTCATGTCTTTCTGTGATAAGACAACACTTTCTCATTATGAATCCAATAACTGAACAGATGTTTTGCTTCTCTAGTCTATTCTTGCTGTTGCATACACATCATTTCATCTGCTGTGCCCTCACTCTGTGCCATACCTCATGACAGTTGCCAGGATTTGCCATCAGGGAGCTTATAGGCTGATGTCATCATCTAACTAATACAAGGTGAAATGCTGCAATAAAATTAGCTGGAAATGCTGTTTGTCCATGTGTAGATTTGAAAGAATTATGAACCCTAGAAAAGCCATGGTTTAATCCTTTCTTTTAAACCCCATTCAGCACTATGTTGCAAAGGATTAGATTATCTCCATGGAGATGTGACTCACTCAATTGTAGGGATTAATTTTTGAATAGAGGGAGATGTGACTCCACCCAATCCACACGGGTCTTGATTAGTTTACTGGAATCCTTTAAAAGAGGAAGCATTTTAGAGAAAGCTTGAGAATGACAAGGGAACCACAGATCCGCCAGCCAAGGACCTTCAGAGATGAAGAAGGGGAACGCCCCCAGGGGAGCTTCATGAAACAAGAGGCCTAGACTGGAAGCTAATGGACATTGTCGTGTTCACCATGTGCCTTTCCAGTTGAGAGAGGAACCCTGAACTTCATCGGACTTTCTTGAGTGAAAGTAACCTCTTGTTAGTTCCTTAATTTGGACATTTTTATAGAATTGCTTACTGGGACATTTTTTCAGCCTTAGAACTGTAAACTAGCAACTTATTAAATTACCCTTTTTAAAAGCCATTCTAGTTCTGGTATATTGCATTCTGGCAGCTAGCTAACTAGAACAGCCTATCATGAAAAGAGGATCTGATTCAGCAAGGGATGTTAGAAATGAGCTCACACTAGAGGTGACATTGGGCTGGGCCATTAAGAATGGAGGCATTTACTTGGTGGATTAAAAGGGATGTCCCCTTCAGGCAGCAGGACTCCAGCACAAAGACCTGAGACCTGAGAGAATGTGGGAAGTGCTGAGCCCAGCTGTGAAATTGGGTGCAGAGAGAAGGTCATGGCAAATGTGCTGGATGGTCTGTGGAATCTGGAGAGTTTTAGATTCCTCGGCTGCTCAGGCAAATATCATACAATGGTTCAGCTTAAAGAATGGGAATGTATTAGCTTGCAGTTTTGAGACTGTGAAAATGTCCAAATCAAGGCACTGTCGTAGTGCTGTTCTCTTCGCAAAGACCGACTACTGGTGATTATTAGTTTCTCTGACACATGGCAGGGCACACGGGGGCACCTGTTGATCTCTCCTTCTCTTCTGGGTATCGCTGATTTCAGCTTCTTGCTTCCATGACTCTCTTTTATAAGGGACTCCAGTAATGGGATTAAGACCCATCCTGAATGGGGCAGGCCACACCTTAACTGAAGCGACCTCATTAGAAGGTCCTGCTTGCAATGGATTCACATGCACAGGAATGGATTAAGAACATGTTTTTCCTGGGTACATACAGCTCCAAACTACTATGTGGAGGAAATAGGCCTAGAGTCTGGATGTTTCTCAAGAGTAGCAAGGAGCTAGCGAGCTCCTTGGAAACGCAGCCCAAAAGTGAGAAGGCCTGATTTTGCATCTGGTTGTCCTATGTGATCCTGGTTACGTCATTTGCACCATCTTCACTTGGGACAAATGAAGCGACATCCATCTTCATTGGTCGACATTGCCCTGTCCACCCAAGGGTGATTGTGGGGCTAACATGGAATGAGGTCCACAAAGAGGGTACGAGCATCACAAGACAGGAGCTTTCACTCCAGCTGCCATCCTTCACTTCACTCATCTCTACCTTGAGATGTCACTAAACCACATGTTGCACTCCCATTTCCATATTTGAGCTCTTGAAAATTTCATTCAGTTTTGTGGTTCTCTCAATGTGAAGCACATGCTTGGTCCACAAAGGGAAATTCAGAAACCTTGTGCCCTAGTAGCAAACTGTGAAGTCCTCAGGCCTGCCCTGGGATGGAATGCCCGGTCCACTGCAGAGAGGCTGTCTGTTCTGCTTGCCAGGGCCGGATGTTGGGGCTGCGAGGTCCTCCTTGCTGACTCTTTGCTATTCTTTCCCTAGAGTATTCAGAGTAGAAGGAGGTACTCCCAAACAAGTATAGACTGAGTCTTGATCCCTGGGGCTCCAGAAACTTCAGAAGGCAGCCTTCCTGCTCAGAGACCTGTGGGAGGAGAGGACTATGACTGGGCTTATCTACATGCTGAGAGACCCTCAGGTCAAATAGGCACTATGGGGAACTCACAGTTGGCACTGGGGAGGGCCTGTGAGAAATGAATCAAGTGAAACCCCAAACATCCAGGTCTCTGTGCAGCAGGGTGCCTCGGGGAGCCACCACCAGCATCTACCCAGGCTCTGGGCCCCTGCAGAACCATGAGCATTGTCCCAAGGAGCTGCCCTCTCCATCCTCACTGCACATACTCATGCTGACACCTCACTGGGAAGATTACCCTGGATCCAGGGGGTTCTCAAATCCCCATACCCCCTGGCCACTATCCCTAGTGCAGTGCTGCAAGATGGCTATGGATGGCATTCCTCTCTGCCCACCAGCCCATCACCATCAGACACAGACAGAAGAGGAGCTCCAATGTCAGGCAGTTGCGCTTGCTCCCCAGTGCTCCCTGCCTACCTGTGTGACTTAGGTAAGTCATGCACCCTCTCTGAGTCTTCGTTTCCTAATACTCTATCAACTGCATGCAACAGTGTGGAAATTATAGGTGCATGGTATATACTGCCCAGGGCTGTGTACTGACCATGGGAACCACAGAAGGAGCTGTGATTCCACTGTAGTCCTTGTCCCTGGCTGGACATTGGCATGTTCCTCCTCCAAGGAGAGGTGTGGTTCATATGCCACTGACCAAGCTGATTCATCCATTCCTTGGCTATTCTTCACAGAGGTGGGCACCTTGGGATGTGCTGCCGTGTTCCAATGACTAGGTACCCTTTAGGAGGAAGGTGCCTGTCACCAAGCTCCAGGGGTATTGGCTACCAGGGATCACAGTGCCAGAGCTGCCCTGGGCAGAAACAGCTGCTAGACCCAAGGTCATGGTTTCTCCGCAGGGATCATCCTGCATCCAGTGACTGGTTGAAGGGGCAGTGTGCAAAGACACAGGATAGCTGTCGAAGGCCACACCAGCCTTGATGTTTCCTGCAGGTTCAGCACTGGCCCTGCTAGAGCTGCATCATAATTTATATCTCTGCTCAATTCTGCTTCTTTGCATCTCCATCTCAGAGTCTATGCCTAGGGACGTTGGCCTAGGAAAGGCTTCTTTGCATGAAGCCTGTCTGAAACCACAAGAAAGAACAGAGTTGTTGTCTATAGGGAAGGGAACTGAAGGGCAGGGGAGGGAATGGGAGATTCATTTCTGCCCTCCACTCCCAAAATGATGAACATCACACTGAATAACTTTTTTGTCTCACCTGCAGTCCTGGGTTTAGAAAGCACATCCCACTGCCTAGGGCCCGTCCACCAAACCAGATTTTTGTATGTGCAAAGCACCAACTTGCAGTCACCCAGAAATGCATCCCCGCAGTTCTCCATGGGTCTTCCCCTGTGATCTTGTGCTGGTTTGAAAGAATTATGTACCCTAAAAAAGCCATGTTTTAATCCTGACCCAATCTTGTGGAAGGAAGATTTAATCCCTATTCAGCACTATAGGCTGAAAACTTGATTAGATTATCTCCGCAGAGATGTGACTCACCCAATTGTGGGTAATAACTTTTGATCAGAGAGAGATGTGACTCCACCCACTCCAGGTGGGGCTTGATTAGTTTGCTGGAATCCTTGAAGCATTTTGGAGAGTGAGAGAGCCACAAGAACCATGAGAGCCCATGCAACCAGAGACCTTTGAAGATGAAGAAGGAAAACACCCCTGGGGGAGCTTCATGAAACAATAAGCCTGGAGAGAAAGCTAGCAGACATTGCCATGTTTGCCATGTGCCCTTCCAGCTGAGAGAGAAACCCTGAACTCTATTGGCCTTTCTTGAGTGAAGGTAACCTCTTGTTGGTGCCTTAATTTGGACATTTTATTTTATTTTATTTTTAAATTTGGACATTTTTACAGACTTGCTTTAATTGGGACATTTTCATGGTCTTAGAATTGTAAACTTGCAACTTAATAAATTCCCCTTTTAAAAAGCCATTTTGTTTCTGGTATATTGCATTCTGGCAGCTAGCAAACTAGAACAGATCTCATATGGTCAAATGAAAGAGAAACATTGGAGGCTTAATGTCTCCCTAACTCAGACCCCTGAAAGAACACTGGTTCTGCTGGGAAGCATTATTTTGGGGAAATCTGGGGGATCAACTCAGTTCAACTTTTCCACTAAGGGACATGCATCTGTGAACTATGGAGCTGCCTTGGAAGCTGAGATCTTACTTAACAGAGGCTTGAGAATTGTGTATTCAGATAACCCAGCTCCTGAAGGCTTCTAGATCCCTTTCCCTGTGTTTTGCTCTGAAAGCTGGTAATAAGTGAGGACCAGGCTGTGTAGCCAAGGCAGGGATGGTGCACAGCCAGGAGTGGTGTACAGTGAGGCACGTGAGCCTTCTGAAATAGAATAAGGGGTCTATGAGGTGGAGGGTCAGAGATGGGGGTAAAGAGGCCCACTGAGGCCAGGTGAAATGTAACACTGACAGTGAAACTTTGTCCTGCTCAACAATGGAAAGCTTCAGAGACATTCAAAGAGAAAAGTCACATGCTTACTTTTTCTGTTTGGAAATATCACCTGTTCTATAGTAGAATCAATGAGTTAAAAGGGTCTTGGGAGAAACTGTAGAGAAGATTCACTTCTGCTTCTTGATGCAGCAGTTCAGAGTGATTCTGATTTAGACAGAATCACGGGCCCAATCTGCCAGCCTTCTCAGCAGAGAGAAGGCCATTATAATATTTCTTCTCTAACTCAACAGATTCTCACAGCAGAACTCAGGGCTAGATTGTGTGCACTCCCGGTATAAACGTACTTGTCTTTCCTCTTTAGGGAGTCTTCATTGAACAAACCCTCTCTTCTCTCCACCGAAGTAGGATTAAGTCCCTCTCGTCTGCATTCCCCCAGCGCTCAGCTCTGACCTGAAGTGTTTTCTACATCATTGATAGCAGTCAATTTGAGTGGCAAAGACTGTTCTGCTGATATCTGTGTCCTCAGCGCACGAAAGTGCCTGGCACAAGGTAGGTTTGTAATAAATGTTTCCATAAGGAAGCCAGAAATCTGCTTGGTTCACTCCAGTCCTTTGCAGTCAGGTCCCTGGCTTATATTATGAAACATCTGGGCTTTGGGATCGCAATTCCTAATTCGACGGACTAGGGCATCTTTGTCTGGCATCTTTGTCAGAAGCTAACCTATACACAGCTCCTCGGAGTCTCCCCTGAAGAGGACATTCTGTTTAAGGAAGACTTTCTGAACTCCTTAGGGATTTCTCCAAACAGACTGAAGTCCTGAGTGGAAGGCGAGAGCCTCAGTGAGCACTTCCTGCCTTCTGGACTGTTAGGGCTCGAGCCTCCCAGCACGAATGAATTTAACATCTGTTTTGATTGTTCCCAAATGACCCTCAAGCTCCGTGATAGATAATCATTTTGTTATTTTGAATCCTTTGAGATGCTGTATGTGGGAGCAAGAAGTAAAAATTGAAAGTGACTTGAATAGGGTCTCCATGTCTATATCCGTTCCTGCTTGGGCTCCCTAGGCTTCATCACAGGGCCATAGGAAAAGGTCAGCAGGTTAGAGGTGAATTGTTCAAGGGCAGTTCACTTCCACTGCAAGGAAACCCTTATGCTCAGAAATCACAGGGTGCCTGGTGGACATGGCTTGGGAACATGCCAGGAGCCCATTCATATATTTCTATGATCAGAAATGTGAGTGACTGCTAAGATCTAACTGCTGGTAGAAGAGCACTTTCCCCACCAGTGATGGTCCCAGCTCCAAAGTATTTTCTAGTCCTGTGCATTTTATTTATCACACTAGAAGAGGAGGTGAGGATCATGATTGAGCCAGGAGAGAATTCCATCTGCTCCATTTCTTATCTGTCCCTGGACCCATGAAGTCTTGCTTCCAATCTCATTGGCCTTCCAAGCATAAGGTGGAGAGAAGCCGAGACTAGTGATTTACTTTGAGGTCAGTTTGTCTGGGGGCCACGGTAAGGCCACCATATTGTGCAAAGCCACTGAACTGTAAGGGGAAGATCTTTGGTGTTGGGGTCCAGTGGTAATCCTGGCTAAGGGACTTTCTCTAGCTTTGTTTACCCTCTTCTGCAGGGAAGAGGATCAAGGGTTATGTGTTCCCTCCCAACCTCCCTACGCTGTGATTCTACCATCAACACTTTCGTGCTAGAGGCCAAAGCTCTGTGCTGAATCAGATGTCACCAAACACCTGTGGCCACAAAATGGGAAAACAGCAGCATCAAGGGTAACTTCTGCTTTCCCCTAACCACGCAACAGGCACTTCTAGCTCCCAGGCCATTTTTACCCAGAAGACTTGCCTTACTGAAAATCAGCCACTGTCATTCTAACCACATAGCAAACCTCAGCTACTCTGCTTTCCCAAAAAAACCACATGCCTTGGAGCTTACAGAATGTGCTTCACCTACTCAGATGGTTCCCTGATGTGTAATCCCCATGGAGGACTTTGCCAGGACTCCTGGAGGTTGGGCCACATGATTGTCCCTGGAGAGCAAAGTCGCTCTGTAGATTTGTGACCCTGCCTGGCCACCTCATTTGCTAAAGAAGGAAGACTGTGGAGCTCCATGGGAATTATTGTTTATTACTCTGCATCAGGCGCTGGACTAGGTATGCTGCATCTATTTTACATTGACCCCTGCACTGAAGAGGAAACAGTTTAAGGGAAGTTAAGTGGCTAATCCTAAGAAAGACAGCTAAGAAGTCATAGAGCCAAGATTTGAATCCAATATCTGAACCTAGAAAATCACAGTTTCCACTGTCCCAGGTTACACACCTATATCATAGTTTTAGAAATCAATGTGTTTTAGAAAACAAAATGTCACTGTCCCTAAACCTTTGGGATTCACTCTTTTGATAAAGCTATTTTGGTGCAGGACTCATGCCTACTCTTCCCCAATTTTTCTTTCCTATACTAACCTGGAAATCAAGGGTCTCCAGCAAAGATTAACCAAAGTAGATCTTCCTTGAATGCATTTGTATGCAGACACAAACACACAAATGGAAAAATTGCACAAACACACTCATCAAGAAGTATAGAGTGCCTTTTAGCATACAAAGCAATTTTATACTCATTATCATATTCAGTCCTCATGTCGATTATTAAGGGAACCCCATTAGTCCCATTTTAAAGATGAGAAATGTGATGTTCAGAGAGATGAAGTAATTTGCTCAGGGTCAAACAACTAACAAATGACATTTGAGCCCGTCATGACTCCACCAAATGTACTGGATTTCTCTGAGGTTATCTTTACAGACAGGAGGTGATTAAGCAGAAAGAAATCTCAAAAGTGCCATGAAAATTCTCAAAAAAGTTAATCTACCCTGAGGGAAGCAGAAGAAGTGCTATTGTGAAACCTCCCACCCCCTCTTCATCTGGGAAGGATGGGCCTCCAGCCTGCCTGTGAAGTCCTGGCAGCCTGGAATAGAGCTTGGCTCAACCCTGCCTGAGCGTGGGAGATAGACTGTCTTTTGACTCCAAATTCTCATGTAGTGTCTCAGGGATCTCATAGTGTGGCCAACTCTGCCATTGTAACTTCCCGGAGGATTTGCTGGGATCTTAGCTCAGCAGCCCCACAGAGTTTCCAGACAGGCTTGTCCTAAAATGGGCAGGGGCCAGGAATTGCCAGAGCATTTGTCCCAAGCACTGCACTTTTCATGGGGGAGGAATGTGTACTCAGAGTTCTCAATTTCCTAAGAATTCTATAAATGTGATTTGGCTGAGCTGGTGTTCTCAACATGTGACATTTAAAGGAGGAAATTTCCTGACATTACTGGCCTGATTAAGGGATTTGTCATTTTCTGGGTGGACAGTATCCCATTTCCTTAATAGTTTCTCCATTCTACATATCACTTGCTCCAATCTGCCCTTTCCACAGCTTTCTAGAATCATGATCATAGTAACAATAATAATCGGCGTCAGGCCCTGTGGTGAACACTTCACACATATGATCTCAGGCGTTCCTCGTGATGGTCCTAAGAGAAAGGTCCTCTCATTCTCCTTTCCATTTGATAAATGAGAAAACTGAGACTACGAGTGGCTTTGTAATATCCTAGGTGATACTGAACAAGTGGAAAGGCTGCTTTGAATACAAACCTGATTAAATTCAGTCTATTGCCTCTCATTTCTAGCACACAAATACAACTTTACTGTCGCTCTGCTTACAAGATAATGTAGTCTCATCTTTTCTAGCTCCTCTTCATTAAGTACATCACTAAACCCTAGATATAACACAAGAGGCACCCAATGGGAGATTGAGGTGGGAAGAGGAAGGGGAGTGGTTAGGGACTCCAGGACTACACAAACAACACAATAACAGGGTGTCTTTTACCTTCCACTGAACAGAACAATGTGAGCCAGATGCATTATCTCTCAAGCTCTGACTAAGAATGTGGTCCAGGTAGGCTCGTTCTTCCTCTGGATCAAATCGGAGCCCTGATGACAACACCAAGGGAACCCAGAGTAACTTTCAAGGGGGATACAGCAGGAATCTCAATAATAAGCAGACAGGGAAAGTGCTCTCCATCCCTGATGGGCCAGAGACTCTCCACCACCAACCAGAGACACTGGGGAGGCAAGGCAGCAATGCCAGGGAAGATCACACCACAAAAGCCACGCATCCCAGGAAACACTACTTGTACCCATAGTCTGGAGAATCCCTTCTTCCACCAAGAAACACTAAATGGTTACGTGGCTATGGTAGTGAGGGAGACGCCACACAGAAAAGAGATGTGACTTGTCTTTAGACCAAATCCTTGAAAATGACACACTACCAAAGCTCAACAAAGATGAAATAGAGACCATGAATAATCTTATTGAATCCATTTTTTAATAGTTCCTGAAAAAAAGAAATGTCCAGGTCCAGATAGTTTACTGGAAAATTTTCCTAAGCATTTAATGGATAATTAACACCAATTTTACAAAATTTCTTTGAGAATACAGAAGGGGAGGGAACACATCCTAATTAATTTAATCAGGCCAGTACTACCCTAATAACAAAACCAGATAAAGACAGGAAAACAAAGAAAGAAAGACAAATAGGTAAGGAAGGAAGGTTGGGAAGAAGGAAAAAAAAAGACCAGATAAAACTAGGAGCAATATCTCTCAATTTAGACACAAAAATCCTCAACAAAGATTAGCAAATCAAATCCAACAATTGTATAAAAAGTTTTATATGCCTTGACTAAGTGGTATTTATTTCAGGTTTGCAATGCTGGTTCAGTGAAGTTCTAACCATCACAATAGGGCAAGAACAAGGAATAAGAATGCACACAGATTGGGCAGAAAGAAATAAAATTGTTCCTACTTGCAAATGACATGATTGTCTGTGTAGAAAATCCTAAGGATTCTAACAAAAAAATTCCTAGGACTAGCAAATGCTTTAGTAAGCTTGCAGAGTTAATTAATTATTGTAATCCACCATGTCAATAAGCTAAAGAAGAAAAATCATATGACCATTTCAAATATTGCAGGAAAAAAAAACAATTAAAAATATCCAACACCATTTATGGCAAAGATCTCTCAACAAGTTAGGAACAGAGAGAACCTCAACTTGATGAGCTAGGATCATACTTAATGTGAAAAATTGTATGCTTCCTGTTTTAGTTTCCTAGGCTGCTTAAAGCAGATACCATGAAATGCATTGGATTAAACAATGGGAATTTATTTGCTTACAATTAGAGTCTAGGAAAAATATCCAAATCAAGGCATCATCGCAGCCTGCCTCCTGAAGGCCTGCTGCTGACGAACTTTGTCTCCTTGACCACATGGCAAGGTACATGGCAGCGTCTGCTGGCCTTTCCCTTACCTTTGTGGTTTCATTGATTTCAGCTTCTTTCTTCCATGGCTTTCTCTCTCTTTCTCTTCCCCATGTATAAAGGACTCCAGTTAAGTGGATTAGGATCCACTGTGGGCCATACTTTAACTGAAATAGCCTCATCAGAAGGTCCTACTTACAATGGGTCTACACCCATAAGAATGGATCACTCTTAAGAATGTAATTTTTTGGAGTACATACATTTCTAAACCACTGCATTTCTCCCCTAAATTTGGAAACTAAGCAAAGATGTCTATTGGAAGTTCTAATCATCACAATAGGGCAAGAACAAGGAATAGGAATGCACACAGATTGGGCAGGAAGAAATAAAATTGTTCCTACTTGCAAATGACATGATTGTCTGTGTAGAAAATCCTAAGGATTCTACAAAAAAAATTCCTAGGACTAGTAAATGCTTTAGTAAGCTTGCACAGTACAAATAAACACAGACAATCAACTGAATTTCTATATATTAACAATGAACATATGAAAACAGAAATTAGAAAGACAATACCATTTACAATTGCTCCAAAGAATAAGTATAATTGTAATAACACATGTACAGAATCCACATGCTAAGAAATTATAAAATGTTGGTGAAAAAATCAAAGGAGACAAGGAGAAATATACCATATTCTTGTGTTGGACAACTCAACGGTTCTTCCAAAATTGATCTATAGATATAATGCAATTTATATCAAAATCTCAGCAGTGTTTTTTGCACACATAGATATGTTTGCTCTAAAATTTAAATGTAAAGGCACAACACCTGGAAGAGCAAAAGGAATCATGAAAAAAGGAGATTGAAATAGGAGTAATGGCTTTACCATATGTTACGGCTTACCATATAGCTATAGCTAACAAGCCAGTATAGAACTGGCTTAGGGATAGACATATAAATCAGTAGAAAGAACAGAGAATTCAGAAATAGACCCACACAAATACTATCAACTAATTTTTTACGAAAATTCCTCACTGGAGAAATGATTGTCTTTTCAACAAATGGTACTAGAAGAATTGGACATCCATAGGAAAAAAAAGATAAACCTTTACATAAACTGCACACTACACAAAAATTAACTAAAAATGGTTTGTATACTTAAATGTAAAATTATAAAACTTTAAGAAAACAGCATAGAAGAAACTCATAAGATCGAGGGGTAGGCAGAGTTCATAACACGATCCATAAAAGGAAGAATTGATAAACTGGACTTCATAAAAATTAAAATCTTTTTCTCTGCAAAGGACTCCATTAGGAGTACAGTAAGATAAATTGCATCTGGTAGAAAATATTTGCAAACCACTTATCTGACAAAGTGCTAATATCTAGATTACAGAAAGAACTCTCAAAACTCAAGTCAGTAAACAAGCAATGTAATTAGAAAATGGGCAAAAGATGTAAACTGACATTTCACTAAAGAGGATATAAAGATGGTAGATAAGCACATGAAAATGTTCAACTTCAGTAGCTGTTAGAGAAATGCTAATTGAAACTAAAATGAGATATTACTACACTACACACTTATCAGAGTGACTAATATAAAAATAGGGACAACATCAAATGTGATGAGAATGTGGAGCTCTCACACATTGCTGGAGGGAATATAAAATAGTAGTCATTCTAGAAAAAAAATTGGCAGTTTCATAAAAAACTAAACATGCAATTAACATAAGGCCCAGCAATTGCACACTTAGACATTTATCCCAGAGAAATGAAAATTCATGTACATGTAACAAACTGTATATTAATGTCTTCAGCAGCTTCATTTGTAATAGTCAAAAACTGGAAACAACTAAGACGTCCTTCAGCAGGAGAATGGTTAAGCAAAACCATAGAACACTACTCAGAAATAAAAAGGAAATAACTATTGATATGTGCGACAACTTGTATGAATCCTAGGGAATTATGCTGAGTGGATAAAGAACAATTGCAACTGCATGGTATGACTTTGTTTGTATAACATTATCAAAATGGCAAAATTAGGAGATAGAGAACAGATTATTGATGGACAGAGATTAATCTGGGATGTTGGTTAAGGTGGAGGGAATTGTGTGTGCTTGTAAAAGGGCAAAATGAGATCAATGTTGTGAGACAATAGTTCTCTATCTTGACTGTGATAGCAGATGCATGAACTACACAATGATAAAATTGCATAGAATTAAATACACACACACAAGCATGTGCATGTGAATACAAGTAAAACACGGAAAGCTCAATAAGGGTAGTGGATTATGTTAATGTAAATATCCTGATGTCTTATGCTTCTACGTTTTTTCAAGATTACACCTTGGGGGAAACTGTCCAAATGGTGTTTGGGATCTGTGTGTATTATTTCTTATAAGTGCAAATTAATCTACAACTATCACAAAATACTAATTTATTAAAAAAATAAATCACTAGCAATAAGAATGAATCCACAATGATTGGCAGGATTTGGCCCTGGGCTGGAATTCAGTCTTCTTTGTGAACACATGTCCACACCGAGTTGGGACTCTAAAATCAAGAACAAAAGGGAGCATGTATGTTGGGTGGGCAAGCAAAGGCGTCTGGTGTAGCCTATTTCTATTTCTTTCTATTCCTTCTATTTCTTGTTCCAGGTTGTCTTAGTTTTCTAGAGCTGCCTTAACAAAATACCACAAACTGGATGATTTAAAATTACAGATATTTATTTTATTACAGTTCTAGAAGCAGGAAGTCTGAAGTCAAGGTATCGGCAAGGCCACAGCCTACTTGAAGCTATAGGAAAGAATCCTTCCTTGCCTCTTCTAGCTTATGGAGTTTGCCAGAAATCCCTGTCATTCCTTGACTTGCAGATGCATCTCTGCCTCCATCTTCATATGGGGGTTCCCCCCTGTGTCCTTGTCTCTGTTTCCTCTCTCCTTCTTATAAGGATACTAGTCATGTTGGATTATAACCCTCTATAATGCAGTTTATCTCATTTAAACAATAACATCTTCAAAGACCTTACTTCCAAATAAGATCACATTCATAGGACCAAGGGTTAGAACTTTAATACTTCTTTTGAAGGACACGATTCAACCCATAACACAGGCTTATTCCCTCTTTTTTACAGACTGTTAGATCCAGTTGCCTAATGGGTGTATTCATCTGAATAGACAGATTTTTGACATTTACGATGCTCATAATGGAACTCATCTTCCTCCCCAAACTTTCCCTCCCGCCCATTTTCTGTAATTTAATTGATGGCATCAACTTTCATCCAATCATTTTCTCCAGGAAATTTTCTCTTTCATGCTTTACACCCAAGCCATCTCCCTGACCCATCCCTCCACCAACCCAGCCCCATGGCTTCTACCTGCCCCATCAGCCCGTATCATCTCCTGCCTGAATTGCTGTAGAGACATGTATCACATGGCCTCCTCTTCACACAACTGCCTGAGCCATCCCATTGAACATAATTCTGAGCATGAATTGGAACATGCCTAGAGAATTCCAGGGTCTCCCCTTTATTGTATATGGAAGAAATTCAAGTTCTCTAATAGAATCTACAAGTCTCCCCAGGGCCTTGTCCATCCATATATCTCTTTGCCATCTTCCCTTCCCATGACTAAGAATATTAGCAATGATGGAAAGCAGTGATACAGTACCAGGCACTGTTCTCAACACTTTGCACTTATTAACCTAATTAGTCCCTACTATGATCCTATGAGGTAGGAACACCCCATTTATCAGATGTGGAACTGGGGAACCCAAGGCACAGAGGTTAAATTACTTTACCAATGTCTTGTAGCTAGTAAGTTTTAGAGCCAGGAGTCAAGCCCAAGCCAAGTGCTCCAAAGGCTAGGTTCTTATCCCCAAGGTAACATTCTCCTCTAAATATTTCAACAACAAATTTCTGCAAGTTTTCAAGCAGAGACACTTAGCCTACCTATAGGTATGCCTAAGAGTTACTTCTGGAGGATCTCTTTTGTTGCTCAGATGTGGTCGCACTCTCTCTAAGCCCAAGACTGCAAGTGAAATCATTGCCCTCTGCCTTATGTGGGATAGGACATCCAGGGCTGAATGTCTCCCTGGTAGCGTGGGAGATGGCTCACAGGGATGAGACTGGCCCTGGCCCCATAGGATCAACAATGCCATCCTGACCAAAAGGGGGAAAAGAAGTGTAATAAAGTATCAGTGGCTGAGAGAGTTTAAATAGAGTCAGGAGGCTACTCTGGAGGTCACTCTTATGCAAGATTCAGTTATACATTGCTACCTATCATCACTTGCCAAACCCCAACCAAAACCATTCCAGCCAATCCTAAATAACATCTAGGGCAATATATGAGACTCTACAAAGGTTCCATGCACTAGGATAACTTTCCAAAAACTTACAACCTCCAGATGGGTTCTGAAACCTAGAGAGGCCAGCCTCTCCAGAACATCAGCTAGATTCATCTCCCTACCCCATATTATTGACTACCCCTTCCAACATGAAAAACTTAGAATGGGCATAGCCCAAATACTCCTAAACAGTGGGAGAAAGCTCAAAGGTGATGGTGGAGTTACACAGAGAAGATAAGGTTTAACAAATGAGTACGATTGCTGAATCACTATATTGGTATTTATTTTAATCTCTTTATCTTAAAGCAGCTAGAACTAAAAACTTAAAATTGTGGAACTGTAACCCATACCAAACACTGAAATCTGTTCTACAACTAATCGTTGTGATGTGCTTTGAAACTTATTGCTTTTCTGTACGTACATTATTTTTCACATAAAAGAAAAAAAGTTGATTGCAATGATAAAAAATGTTTATTCCTTCTAGCCTCCAATGTTCTGGAGCAGCTAGAAGGAAAAATCTGAGAGGATCATATGGTAGCCCATGACCAACTCTGGGATCTGCCCTGTAACTACTTATTGAAGAGTGCTTTGAAAACTACTGCTTTTTTCATTCTTTGCTTTGTATATATGTTATACTATACAATAAAAAAAAGTTAAAAATTTTCTACTAGTTTTCAAACACACACTTACATCTAGCTATCCCCACCCTCTGGGATTTTGCTTAGTTTTCTTTTTTTCCTGGAATGTTCTATCCTATCTATTATCCTGGTAGATTCTTATTATTCTTCAGAACTCAGATTAGGTAACATGTCACAAGGATAAACATAGAAAATCAAAATATGTAAGGGATAGGACACAGATTCCTTGAGTATAGGATGACAACTTGGCACTTAAACTTCTCTCTTCTTTTATTTTCCATATTAATTAATTATTTTTCCTTTCATTCATTTGTTTGTTCCTTCTTTCCTTCCTTCCCTTTGTTCTTTCTTTCTATTGGGAAGAAATGGTAATAAAGTTGTAACATTTTCATAAGTGATTTTGTGACATTTTTATAATGACCCATGTGGATTCCACTACAAATCATCATGAAAAGTTTGGCAAACATACATGGTTTCCAATATATTTCATCACCAGGCATTTTCCTCATGATAAAAAAAAATCCAGAAAGATTACCTTAATTCCTCTACTCCAAGGCTAAAAACTTTATTTATACTCTCAATCACATTGGCACATTTCGTTTGGTGTACCTACCACCTTATATTCTATTGATCTGTTTATAGGTTGTCTTTCCCACAAATCATGGAGTATGAGGCTATATTCTTATTCATTTCTGGATCCCCATAATGTAGCTAACCTATCATGTAGCATGGTGTCTGGTATATCGTAAGCATGCACTAAATGCTTATGTTCATCGATGAGATGTTCCAATAACTTGTTGGAAATTAAAGAAAGTTTTGAACAGCTAAGGACTGAAGGATATATGAGGAAGTGAAAAATAACTTTTTCTGGAAAAACTCTAGTCTTGGAAAGACAAGACTTGGATTTATATGAACTTTACCAATTATTCAAGTTACTCAACTTACCCCAAGTCTGGGTTACCTCTTTGTAAAAGTTTCTGAGAGCCAAAAATTTTATTTTATGGAGTCTCTCTGCAAATTCAAGTATAAAATAGGAAAATATGGATTAGGATAGTCTGAAATTGCAGCACTCCCATCTGGCCAGCCTTTTCTCATTTGTACTGAATTCTGTCCATCCTACCTTTGCCGAATGATGTATCAGCTTTCACAGAAGGTTGAGGAAGATAAAGGTGACACATTCCCACTTGTCTGGTCCATTTGGGCCTCATCCTAGGTGTTCTTCAGAGTCATATCTTAACCTCTTTTTGCCCACTCTCCTCACTTTTGCAGCGACATCTCATTCTCTCATCCCAAAAGCTCCAAGTGCCAACTAAAAACTTGCTCCAAATATCCTCATCTCTAAATGGTGAACTCCATGAAGACAGAAGCTTTTCTTTTGTTCCCACTGTATCACCAGTGCTTGTACAGTGTCTGCCACATAAAAGGTGCTCACAAAATAATTTTTGAGTAAATGTGATCAGTCTTTCCAGCTCAGACCTTCCTCTTGAACAAGAGGCCTCTATGTCAGCTCTCTATTAGACATATCTAAATGTATGCTTCTTGAGCCCCTCATACATAACACAGGTGAGGCAGAGCTCATCATCTTCCCCCGAGCTGGTTCTGCCTCCACTGTATTCTCAATTGCCCTGAAAAAACAAGATTTGCTCTTAACATGTCTCTCTATCTCACCAGCACGTCACTCTTTTCTTTCTTTGCTTTGTATATATGTTACATTATACAATGAAAAAAATCAGATCCTATTAATTCTACCCACTGGCACAATTCTGGCCCAAATTGTCATCATTGTTCTCCTTGGTGGTAAATGCAAGTTCCTGACTTGCTTACCTTGCTCTACTCTCACCTGTCCTCAGTCTGTTGTCCTCAGTTAACCATTTCAATAACTTCCTACCACTCTTGGGGTCAAGCCCAGAATCCTTAATGGCCTTCAAAGACCTGCTTACTTTTGTAGCTTCATCTCCTAATAATTCTTCACTTGGGTTCTAAGGTCCCATCATGCTGACTGACTTTCTATTCCTTGTGTTCACTTTTCTCTTTGAAATCTCATTCTTCCTTAGCTGTCAATCCTGCCTTCCACTCCTTAACCACGTACTTTCTTCCCTTCGACTCTTCATTATCCTTCAGATTTCTTCTTAGCCATCGTTTCTTCCCACCATGTCTGTCTTGGATATTCCACCACATGCTATCAGTACGCCCTGTGCCTTTCAGCATCAACGGTATCCCACCTTTTTGTAATGAAAAACACAGCTTCAATATTAGATGCCATACGTGTAGCTTTAACATGTATTGCTTCCTTGATGATAACCAATAATGATATGTATAACCTGCAGAAGATCAAAGCTCTGGGAGCCATGAAAATGTGGAACATTTCATGAATTTGCATGTCATCCTTGCACAGGGGCCATGCTAATCTTCTCTGTATCATTTCAAGTTTTTTGTATATGTACTACTGAAGCAAACACAGCATTTTCCCATTTTATCTTACTCATCTGTTTCCTCTCCAGATTGTGGGCTCTAAATCCATGAGTTTCAACTTGGCTACACATAGGAACCACCTGGAGTGCTTTAAAGGTTTTAATGTCTTGGTCTTCCATCCAGATTTTTTTCTGATTTAAATGGTCTAGAGGGGTGGCCTGGACACTGAAATATTAAAACACTCCCCAGATTATTCTAATGTGGAGCCGAGTTTCAGAACCGCCATTCTAAAGCAACCAAATCTATCTGTCTGCAATTGTATGCCCAGTCCCAAAACAGAGCCTGACACGTGTAAATCCAAAAATACTTATCAATTGAAGGGGCCAAGAAGTAAAAAATATCACTCGCTTCCTGGAAATCTTTAGGTCACAGGGTATATGAACTTCTCCACATGTGTGGAGTGACTAGCCTACTGACCTCTAAAGGGGGTAGCTTTTTTTCTAGCATTTCTGTGAATGCTGCCAGAACACCAGCAATGGTCCAGGTACCTGTCCTGCCTGTACTTTGGCCTGAGAAATCCAGATCCACGATGCAGAGGCCCTGGATTGCTGGGTTAGCTCACATAGCACCTTTTGGATGCCCCGAAGCCCCGCAGACCAAATCCCCAAAGCTTGGTTTGGCAAAAGTTAGATTTTCCCTTCAGGGCATGAGCCAGGATGTTAGGTTCTGCAATTTGAGAATGGAACCTACATTCTGCAGATGCCAATGAATATGTTTGTAGTGTGGCTGCTGTGTTACCTTCAGATGTTCTCACTAGGCTACAGAACAAAGTCCTGTTGCCAGAGACAATCAAGCCACAGACAGCTGGAAAAATACATCTAGCTACATTTTGCCCAAGCTTGAGTTAATTCTAGGCAGATATTCTTACTGTCCCAGCTCATGGAGAAAAATCTTTCAAAGATACAGCAGGAGAGTCAGACTATTCCCTCCCAGAGAAATGAGCTGAATTGTATTTCCTAAATGGCCAGAAGTTGAGATCTTTTGACATGGTGCCCAGGATAGCAGATTTTTAGAACCTGAATAAGGTACCTACCCTAATGACATCATGCAACATTTATGCATGAACACAGAGAAGTTAAATGTTCAAGGTTCAAGATCAAATGCCTAGTTCTTGGCAGAACCAGAAGCAGATTTTATAATAACTGGAATAGCAATATCAAGAAATAAACATAAAGATTCAAGCTCTCAGAACTTTCAACAAATAAATAACCACCACTCCATTTATCCATGCATTCAGTAGCATTTATTGAATACCTACTATAAAGGTAGTACAAGGTTACAAGGCTTCAGAGATGCAACACAAAATGCTGTTTCTAAAGAGGAGTAGAGAAAAATAAAGAGAAAATAAAACTTGGCATTAATGCTGTGGTTTAGTGGCACACATATGGTTTTACTGAGGCAAGAGGGTGGAGGATGGAGACAGGGAACCCAGAAACCTGATAAAAATGGCATGAGGAATATTAGGAAATAAGGAAATGGAGAGAGTTTGAATGGACAGCTCTTTTACAAGTTCTGAAAGAAAACATGGGTCAATCTCTTTACAACTTGGAACTGGAGAAGACATTTCCAACTGTGTGCAATTCAACATCCAGGAGTGTCAAGGGGAAAGATTGATAAATTTGATTACATGAAACTTTTCAAAAATGGCAAATTACATCATAAGCAGGGTAAGAAGACAAAAGTTAAACTGGGAAAAGACACACAACTCATATCACAATGCTAATATGCTTACTTTAAAAGAGCTTCTGAAAACAGAAGAAAAGGACTAATGGGCTAGAGCTATGAATAGACAATTCAGGGCGGCTGCCGTGCTGGAGGTCTGGAGTTCGATCCTTGGTGCCTCCTGCCCATATGCAAATTAAAAAAAAAATAGACAATTCACAATATGCCATTTCTGGTGTACTGCTTTCCACAGCCTAGCAAACCAGAATATTGAGGCTCTGAAGAAAGAGGCACTCATATCCATCCCTAGTAAGAATACAAAATGATGCAAACTCAGTGAAGGGGAACTGGGCAATATCTAGCAAAATTGCATATGCATTTATACTTTATCCCAGAAATCCCACTTCTAGGGGTTTGTCCCAGTGATAAACTAACAGAAACACAAATGATTTGGCACAATTTGTATACCTGCATTGCATTACCATTGGTAATAGAAAAAAATTGAAACAACCTAAAATATCCAACAATATGGAATCAGTTGCACAAATATGATACATTCACAAATGGAAATCTTTGCAGCTATAAAAGGAAATGAGAACTAATGCTAAATATTGCTTTGTGAATGACCTCCAGTATTTATTGTTAAATGAAAAGAAAAGCCAGTCACATGCAAATGTATATAAACACATTCATACTTGTTCAGAATTAATGAAAAAATGAAATTATAAACCATAATTATTTTGAAATGGTCACTATGGGGAAGAGAGAAAATAGGGTGGAGGAGACAGTGTGATTGTTCTAAATATACCATATTTTAAAGGTTTGTAAATCTATAAATATTTTAAAGAGTTATAAAACAAAATTAAATGTAAACACTCCCTAATATCAAAAGTAAAATGAAAAAATTACCCTAAATGTATATATACAGCTGATGATTGATGACATAATCACAACTACTTCAGAGAACTTTAAAACACAATTATCTGACTGTACATCCATAGTGGCTTATAATTTAAGAGCAACAAGAAAAATATTCTTGAACTATTTTTAGAAAAATCATTTTACTTCTGATAATGTTGGTGCTTTTATTCTGAGGCTGTTCTGTGAGTATCATGAGGTAAATCAGATGAATAAATATATTAGTGTCATTTAAGATGTACAATCAATGAGTTTGATTGCACACAGAAATCTCATAGCCTTGTATTTGAGTTGGAAGTATCAGATGAATGTAAGATCTTTTAAAAAGACATATAATTCCTGGAATGGTCTACTAAAAAAAACCTAAAAACAGCTACAATCCAGTACCACTGAGCACTTCCAGTGCCTAGACTGTGGCTTCTAAATACCATTTCCCATGAAAAGATATCAGAGCTCCTTAGAAAAATGGATGATTGTGCAGGAATTGTACCAGATGAACCTAGAACCACATTTTGAGAGGAGAACAGACCCATTCTCCATTCTAGCAGAAAGCAAAAGAAGAGACTGGGTACAGATACAGCAACAATGCTTCTGAGGCTTTGTGGGTAAGATTGTGAAGGACAGTTGATGCATTCTCATGGCATCCCTTTTCTCCAGAAAGTAGGAGGCAAGGATGTTGTATTAATTTAGCTGACAGGATGCAATATGCCAGAAATGGAATGGCTTTTAAAAAGGGAATTTATTAAGTTGCAAGTTGACAATTCTAAGGCCATTAAAATGTCCAAATTAAGGCACCAACAAGAGGTTAGCTTCACTCAAAAAAGGCTGATGCCATGTGGAACACTTCTATCAGCAGGGAAGGCACGTGGCTGGCATCTGCTGGTCCTTGTTCCCAGTTCTGTTACTTCCAGCTTCCGATGCCCATGGTTTCCTCTCTAAGCATCTGTGGGTTTTCACTTAGCTCCTGAAGGACACAAACTCTGGGTTCTTGCTTGCTTAGTATCTCATGGGAAGGCATATGGTGATGTCTACTGGGCTCTGCCCATGTCTAGGCATCTGCTCTCTCTGTCAGCACTCCAAGCATCCCCAAACATCCCTGACTAGCTCTGAAGCAACTGCTCTCCAAGTGTCTGCATCTGCATCTGAGGTTTCTTCAAAATGTCTCCCCTTTTAAAGTACTCCAGTAAACTAATCAAGACCCACCCTGAATAGGTGGAGTCACATCTCTCTCTGATCAAATGATCACACCCACAATTGAGCATGCTACATTTCCGTGGAGATAATCTAATCAAAAGTTTCCACCCTACATTATTGAATCAGGATTAAAAGAAACAGCTGCCCCCACACGAATGGATCAGGATTAAACCATGGCTTTTCTGGGTATGTTTAAGGTATAAAACCCCTAAGATTGGGGTTTTAAAGAAAGCAGAACATTAAGTTGTCCCAGAAGAAAACAGGCAAGAGCAGTAGCCAATGAATTGCAGTGGCATGGACAGAGAGAGCTCTACTGAGCCTGGGGATCAGAAGCTCAGTGGGCCAGCAAGCCTGGCTAGGTGGGTTCGCTCCAGAAGCCCTGAGTGCTCAGTATGAAGGGATGGGAAGGGCAGATGGTAGAGCTCAGACAGAATTGCTTGCTTTAGGTTGGTTGATTTTTATTTTTTTAGAAGAGGAAAACTTATACATAGCTATATGCAAAGAGCAATAGTTAATAGAGGGTGAGAAGGTGAAGAAAAGGGAAGGCAGGGATTAACTGTGTTTTTCAAATGTGGTGCAGGCACCGGCAGTGTCAGCATCACCTGGGAACGTAGCAGAAATGCAAACCCACTTCCCACCCCAGACCTATTGAATCAGAGATTTAGGGCAGGGTTAGGAGTGGGCAGCAATCTGCGTTTTAACAGCGTTCTGAAGTGGCTACTACTACCTTAAGAAGTGGGCAGGAAATAAGGGTGAAATCCTGGGTGGGTTGACCTCAAATAGGAGGGTCATGTTTCACTGACATGTCTGAAAGGAAGAAGGTAGCCACTATTTGCAAGGTGGGGATGAGAAGTTGAGTGACTTCCTGCTTCTTTTTCCTCTGCAGAAATGAAGAGGGTGGGAATATTTGTAGAGTAGGGGGCTTTCAGTTCTGTCCTAAGGCAAATATTTATAGAATACCTTTGACATGCATTCTGCTAAGAGGAGCAGTGAGGAGACAGACAAGGTCTTGGCCTTAGCGCAGCCTGGACTGTAGAATTTGGAAACCAACAATAAACAAGCTAACAGATAAATAAACAGGATGACACAGGATTGTGGTAATTGCCACAAAGGGAATAAGCAGGCAAGTGTGCAGGCAGTGAAGGTGGAGGATGGAGAATGGAGGACTACCACCTGACAGGGAGCACATGGCGAGGCCTGAATGATTGGGGGGAAACCACCCAGGCCCTCTTGTGAGTGTGGGAAAGAGGCAGGAAGCATGGTGAGCCCAGAGAAGAGAGGAATCCATTGCTCAGAGCCTGGTGGGCCGTCGGCCTGGGGAAAAGTTGGAATTTAACTATTAAAACAGTGAGAGGCCACTGAAGGATCTTAGGCATGGGAGTTGCCGCAGAACCAAACCCAGGTTTTCGGACACGTATACGTTTCATAAGAATCCCACCTGACATACAGTGTAGCACCAGCTGCAACATTGAAATCACTTATGGATTTATTTATTAAAAAAAAATTTCTATGCCTGGACCCTACTTCCAGAGACCCTGGTTTCATTGGTTCCAGGCCCAGGGTTTCTTTGACTTGGATGGGAGATGTGGACATGCAAACCCTCCCTCCTCTCCCCTGTGTTCACGTGGAGTTGAGTTTCCCACAGCCACCCACTGCTCTCTGTCTCCCAGGTGTGGCTCCATTGTCTGCTTTAACTTTCTGTATTGCCTAGTAGCAAGGCAGGGGGCCAGGTCACTTGGTTTGGGCTGCACATGGACAGCACCCATCTCCAGCTAACTGGCCAGGGAGTCCTTTTAAGAGGAAGGCACCGCCTTCTTATTCTTCCCACATTTGCAGGTGCGTCCACTAGGTCAGAGGTCCAGGGGGCGGGGTTGGCAGACTACATAGACTGGGCTAACATTTCAACAGCAGAAATGATGGGGTTGGGAACTCCCCACACTTTCTTCTGGGAGAAGAGCTGCCTTCTTGCAGTCGAAAGTATTCTAAATCTCTTCTTGATAAAGAGGATTCTCTTGAATGATCTTTAGGGCCTTCTCTTTGAAGATAAAGTATCAGCAAGTTTTACCCTAGGGGGGGATGTCTGAGTTCCACATAATTTGTCTTCTCATGTTTATAACTAGCAGAGTTTGGGATATAAGAATTGGATAGGGTGGAGAAAAAACATGAACACACGGCATTCAGCCGGCTCCCAGAGGCCTTGAATCTCGCTCTTGGTCTTTTTTTGCTCACCTTATCACTTTAGGCTAGTCACACCTGACTCCCAGAGTCTTCAGGTAAGCTCTGCTTCACCTCCACCAGACAGAGCCCCGTGGGACGCAGCAGATCTCACGCTCAGCAGCCCTGCCCTCCCCAGGAACCCTAGGTCCTTCACCTTCGTGCACCTTCTGCATGGCCTGCCTTCCCACATCTGCTGGTCTGCAGAAAGCTTTCAGCTCTCCTTGAGGCAGGGGGAAACATCTGGAACAGTGATCAGCAAGAGGTCAGCAGCAGCGAGTGTGAGGTTTCTGCTCTTCCCTCTTCCTCATGCCCACACTCGGTCATGACCAAGTCCTGTACATTCTAGCCCCTAAATAGCTCCTCGAGCCATCCCGTTCTCCTGCCCTGCACGGCTACTGCTGTCATCCATCCTATGGGGCCTGAGGGCAGCTGGTGGAAGAGGTCTGCCTTGGATGCAGGTAACAGAGGGCATATAGGCTTAAAATCAATAATAAAACCATTGCAAAGTCAGACTGTTTTTCAGTAGTACCATGCATTAGCTATTCTAGATGTCGGCGGTAAAACACCCCTGCCCCTCAGAATCTCTTATTAGTCAAAGTTCTAAACAGTTGTTGCCATCAGGGTTGATTTTAATAATGTATTTATAAATGTCAAAGTTGCATTTTTATTACATGTATTTTGTTTTTCTTGGGGAGTGCATGGTCTGGGAATTGAACCCGGTCTCCTGCATGGAAGGCGAGCATTCTACCACTGAACCACCCGTGCACCCTACATATGTTTTAATAACCACTTCTTTATATATGGATATTTAATTTGGAAGTTTCTGGTTATACAGTTGGCCTCTGACCCAGTGTTTCAGCTTGATAAAGCTGACAAGAGGCAATACACCAGAAATGGGTTGGCTTTTTACAATGAGAACTTATTAACTTACAATTAAACTTACAATCCAGTTCTAAGGCCATGAAAATGTTCAAAGTAAGGCATCAACAGGATGATACCTGGACTCTGAACACCAGTTACTGGCAAGTTTGGGCCCCTCTGTCAAATAGCAAGGCACATTATGGTGTCTGCTGGTCCTTCTCTCCCAGGTTTCGTTGTTTTCAGCTTTCGGCTTTAGTGGCTTCCTCTCTGTTTTATGCATATGCTCTCTTTTAGCTCGTGTCTCTCTTAGCTTGTTTGTGTCCTTCTTGCTAAGCTTCTTTGGGTTTTTTTTTTTTCTTTCATCCTCCCTTATAAGAGGATAAAATGAGGTGGGTCACCTCTCAATTGAACTAACCGACACAAAAGGTCCCACCTATAGTCGGTTTGCACCTACTGGAATGGTTTAGAAGAACATCATCTTTTCTGATGTTTTCTGATATTTCCCAAATACCATACCCAGCTAAATTCAGCCAAGCCAATTCGTTCAAGTTTGTAATAACCCAAAAAATCATTTCAGCTTGCTTCAGGAGCAATCTGTGTCCTCAAGCTTCTAGGAGTGTATATTCCTGAATTTAGATGATAGATTAAAAATGCAAGATGAGTTTAAACTTGGAGAAGCAGAAATGGAATTACTTCATTCCTACTACCCTTTTCTTAATATGTGCTTCAAATTTAAATCAGTGAAACAGAGTAAGGAGAACACGGTTTATTATCATTGTTTGGTAAGTATAAATTTTAGTTTATTTGTAAAATATGCTGTTGAATTTGCAAAATATATTTAAAATTAAAATGTTATTTTAAATTATTGTTTCAAAACTGAAGAATAGATCAAGGAAACAATTATTGTCTCCTACAATCACATGATTGGTACTAAAAATAAATTTGTCATATAGAGGAAGGGGATATCAAAGACTAATCTTCTCTAGGTATTAGATAGCTGAGTACACCTTAAGCCAATGTTTATCATCTTTCATTTCTGCTGACAGAAGGACTTCTAACCACTGTTCTCTCTCTCTCTCGATGGGTCCTTCTTCCATATTGCTCACAGCTTAATGCTTCTAAAAATCTAATCTTCCCATCACCCACATGCAAAAGGCCATCCTCTGGCTTTACATACAGGCCCCTCAAAATCTGGTCCAACATTCTGGATATTAGAGATAAGTGAATCACTCTGACCTTGGATGAACTAAAGCAGCACCAGTACAGAGGGTGGAGGAGAAAACATTACGAGGAGCTAGTTAGGGGCTGGAATGCACAGAACTTGGTCATGATGGAGTGTGGGCATGAAGAGGAAGGAGCCTCTATGGATGACCCCTTGGCTGGTTCTGGCATCAGTCCAATTGAGGTTGAATCTTAGCTCCAGTACCCACCAACTGGCTGGACTTGAGCGTCTTCACCTCTTTGCCTTCTTTCTCAGCTACTCTTAGCATATAATACATGGAATGCAAAGACCACATATCAACTCCCTCAAATTGTGAGGAATAATTGTCATCCTGTGCATGGATTTTATGTAAAGATATGCAAGACTCAAGCCCTCTCTCGAGGAGCTGGAGAGGATCCAGCAGACAGGACTTGTCTCGGCAGAACCGTTAGCATGGAGAAGAGTGCCGTGGGGGTCAGCTGGAAAGGATTTGGGTTCTGATCATTCCGTCTACTGATGTGATGCTGGGCAATGCGCTCACCCTCTCTATGCCTCAGACCTCCCTCCTCTGTAAGAGGCAGGTCTAGACTAAACATAGCTTTCAGTTCTGAAATTCTGACATCAGTCCACGCATGCTATATTCTGGCCACGTGGAATTGCTCATGCTCCCCCATCACAGCAAACCCTTTTGACCCTCCCAACTTTGCCCATGTTAAAGTCATGTGCTAGTGATTTATCTTTTATTTGTTCATTTATTATTTAGCTTTCATTTTAGTAAAATATATACAACCCTAAATTCCCCATTTTAACCACTTTCAAGTGTATAATTCAGTGGAATTAATTACTTTCACAGTATTGCGCTGCCCTTGCCAACATCCACAACCCCAACATTTTCATCATCCGAAAGAGAAGCTCCGCACACGTTAAGCAATAACTCCCTCTCCCCACCTCCCGCCCCTGGCCCCTCATAACCTGTAGTCTACTTTCTGGCTCTATAAATTTGCTTATTCTAGGCATTTTGTATAAGTGAGATCATACAATATACACCTTTTTGTGTCTGGCATATTTCAGTAAGCCTCTTTTATTCTTATAATTGGTAGTGTGTGCATCAGTGTTCCCTGAGATGTGTGAACACCCCAAGGGACGGGCCTTTCCTTGCCCATTGCCACATCTGACTGTCACTGGTAGTGTCTCTCATGAGTATCAATACAGGTGATATTAGACTTAATGAACCTGTGATAAGGGCACTCCTAAAATAACTTCCTTTGATATTCTGAAGGACCCTCACGACTTCATAGTGACGTCCAAAAGCACACCCGGAAGGAAGTAAGATTAGCTCAGGTTCCTGGTGCACACAGTGGTTTTTTAGTGGCTGTTTTGAAAGGCAGCAAATTCCATTTCCTTACAGGGACTAAGTGGAAGACGGGCAAGGAGGGGAGAGCTGCAGGCCCTGGAAAGGAGGGCACAGAGGGAGAGTAGCGGTTAGAAATTCTTCAAGATCCTTCCTTCCAGCTCTGGGATCCATTAATCCTCCAAGACTTAATCTCATCCTCACAGTGGCCTTGTGGGGTGGGGAAAGCCTAGGGCCAGATTCTCAGGAGGTGCCTTCAAGGCAAGAGCTCCTTCCTGGGAGAAAATCCCAAGCAGAGGCCTCAGACCCAGGTGCTGCTCTGAATTCACCTGTTCTCACCTCAGTCCCGGGGCTGCCCTGCTGCTCTCCATCCCTGCTGCCTACCCACATGAGGGGTAATAACACGGGCTCTTTCCCACCTGCCTCCTCCAGGAAGAGTGTCCACAGCCTGTTTCCATTTGCTTTCCTATAGTCCATCTCAGCACTGGAAGCTTCTGGTAGCCTTGTTTAGTGTGCCTTGTCATCTCCATAGGAGAAACTGAGGCTGACTCATTAAGGCCAAACCCAGAACTAGCCCAAGATTCTGTAAACCTCCCTCACAAAGGAGGGCTGGTTGTAAGAGCACAATCAACTTTCTTCCACCAAAAAAGCTGGAAGCTTTCTAGAGGTTACTCTTAAGCAAGCTTCAGCCAGATATTGCAAATTGCTACAGTATGCCAATTTAAGGCCTCCAGATTGTTCCTATGCCAAATAATCCCTGCAACCCAGAGGTAAGAGTCTGTCCAAAAACCTCAACCAGGTTCATTCCTCTACCCCATAAGGCCAACACCCTTTCCCAGCAAGAAGAAATCAAAATGGTCATTTCCCAGATGTCCCTGAAGATTGAGAGAATAATCAAATGAGAGGGAGGAGTTGTAAGTGGAAAATTAGGATTTAACACGATTATGATTACTAGCTCATTATATAGATATTTAAGTGTCTAGTGTCGTAGACTAGCCCAAAGGAAATACCTGCAATTGTTGAACTATAATCCAGTAAACTTGATCCTTGATAATGACTGTTCAACTATATAGCTTTTATTGTATTACCATGTAATTGTAAAACTCTGTGACTGAGCCTCCTTTTATCCAATGTATGGGTAGATAACTAATAAAGATATACATGAAAAAAATAACAATAATAGTTCAGGTATATGGAGGAAAATTCCCCTACATAAATTATGGACAATAGTTATAGTGCTACTTTAATAATCTTTCATCAATTGTAAGAAATACAACTGCTGTTATAAAATAGTAGAATTAAAAAAAAATGTTATCATCAATTGTAACAAATTTTCCATACCAAGGCAAGTGTTGGCGATGAGGCGGTGTATTTTATGCATGATTGTGTGGTAAACCCACAACTTTTCTAATTAAAAAAAGTGTTTTTAATAAAAAAGTTAAAAAAATGATCTGGTTTATAAGACAACATGGATGAATTGTGAACAGATTATGCTAAGTGAAATAAGGAAGACACAATAGGACAAATAGTGTATGATCTCATTGACTTGAACTAATTATAAGAAGCAAATTCACAGAGTTAGAATCTCGAATATAGGTTACCAGGAGATAGGATGGAGATACAGAACGGGGAGCTGATGCCTAATTGGTAAAGAATTTCTATGTAGGTTGATTATAAATGGTTGGAAATGGATAGTGGGAATGGGAGCACATAACTATGAATGTAATTAACAGTACTGAATTATGTGTGAGAACATGGTTGAAAAGGGAAGGTTTGGGTCGCATATGTTACTAGAAGAAAAGTTAGAGGATAAAACAGGGGATGGTATGACAGTGAGACTTGTTGTGGGCAATGACTGTGGTTAATGGTACAGATGTAAGAATGCTCTTTCATGAATTATAACAAATGTATGTTACTATTACAATGTGTTAATAATAGGGTGGTATATGGGAAAAATACATCTAATGCAAATAACGTACTATGGTAACTGATATTTTAATATTCTTTCATCAATTGTAACGAAGGCACCCTGCCAATGGAAACTGTCAACAATAGGGAGATATATGGGAACATTGTAGTTTTTACATGACTTTTATATAAACCTACAACTTCTCTAAATAACATTCTAAAATAACAATTAAAAACATTATGCTAAACGAGGGCGGGCCACGGTGGCTCAGCAGGCAGAGTTCTCACATGCGGAGACCCGGGTTCAATTTCTGGTGCCTGCCCATGAAAAAAAAATAAAATAAAATAAATTATGCTAAATGAAATAAAACAGACACAGAGTACTTGATATGCTATTATTTCATTTGTATAAAATGTAAATATAAATAATTTTTAAAAACTGTATAACCACTAATCTAATTAGTGGTTATGCTGGGGAAGGATAGAGGGAATGAGAGGTGACTAATAAGTGGTATTTTTTTTTTTCATTTTTGGAGTAATGAAAATGTTCTAAATTTATTGTGGGGATGAATGCACAACTCCGTGATTATACTAAAAGACAGCAATGGTATGTTTTGGATTGTTTGTATGTATGTGATTGTATCTCAATAAAACAGCTTTAAAAAAATTATTCATCATACAATGAATGAAAAAAAAACAATTAGAAGACGCCAACACTGAGATGACAGAGATGTTAGACTTATCTGAAAAAGATTTTTAAAGCAGCCATCATAAAAAGCCTTCAACAAGCATTAATGGACATGCTTAAGACAAATGGACAAAAGGTCTGAAAACTAAAGACAAAGAAAATATCTTGAAAGCAACAGGAGAAAACTCATACCTCTACAAGGAAAATAAATTGAGTGACAATGAATTGCTCATCAGAAATCACAGAGGCAAGAAAGGAAGTGACAACGGTTTTCAGAGGCTGAGAGAAAAGAACCATCAACACATAATGCTATAGCCAAGGAAAATACCCTTAGAAATAAGGAGCAGTCAAGACACTCTTAGATAAGGTAAAACTAATAGAATTTATCAGCAGCAGACCTATTTTAAAAGAATTGTTAAAGGAAGTTCTCTATTAAAAAGGAAACAATGAACCTCAAAAGATCAGGAAGGAAGAACAGGGTAAGGAAAAATATGAGTAAAGACGAGAATAGATTTTCCTTCTTTTGAGCTGATGGTTGATGCAAAAATTATAACATTAGTTGGTTCTAAATGTATATAGAGGAAACATTTAATGTAATTAAATGATAAATAGGAAAGTAAAGGAATGTAAAGGGAGATATTTTTCCTATGCTTCACTTGACTGGCTAAATATGATACCAGTAAATTATGTTAATTCATTTATATAAAATGTAATACCTAAAGCAGGCACTTAAAAAGATATATAAAGATACACACTTAACAAATATTATAGCAAATCAAAATTGAATTAAAAATGTTAATATAACCCATGGTAAAGAAAGAAAAATAAATTAGAAATGAAACAAAGAGAAACAGAATAGCAGATTTAAGCCCTAATACATCAATAATTGCATTAAATGAAAATGGTACGAGTACACCTATAGATAGAGATTGGCAGAATGGATTAAAATGCATGGCCTAACTATATGCTGTTCACAAGAAACTCATTCAAAATATG
Source organism: Myrmecophaga tridactyla (assembly GCA_004026745.1). Taxonomy (NCBI): domain Eukaryota; kingdom Metazoa; phylum Chordata; class Mammalia; order Pilosa; family Myrmecophagidae; genus Myrmecophaga; species Myrmecophaga tridactyla. Next base: position 2,156 of record PVIY010009223.1, on the reverse strand, counting down.
ATTTAGAGGGCAGCTGCCGTGGCTCAGCAGGCAGAGCTCCGACCTGCCGTGCTGGAGGTCTGGAGTTGGATCCCTGGTGCCTCCTGCCCATATGCAAATTAAAAATATATATATATATGATTTAGACAGATTGAAGGTAAAAGGATGGGAAAATATATCATGCAAATATTAATCAAAAGAAAGTAGAGCAACTATGTAAATATCAGATAAAGTAAAGTTCAGGACAAGGAAAATTATTACAGACTGAAAGGGGCGTTAAATAATGATAAAGGATCAATTCATCCATAAGACATAGCAATCCCAAAAGATACACACCATTGACATAGCTGCAAAATATGAGAAGAAAAAATGACAGAACCGAAACAAGACATATAAAAATTCATAATTATTGTTGAAGTCTTCAACACCATCTGTTAAGCTATTGATAGAACAGCAAGATAGAAAATTAGCAGGGATTTAGAAGAACTTTGCAATGCCATCAATCAACAGGATCCATTCAGCATATATAAAAGTCTCCACCCAACGAAAATGGAATGGAAATTCTTTTCAAGGGACCACAAAACATATACCAAGATAGACCATAACCTGTGCCATAAAACAACTATCAAATACAAATAACTGTATTTTAAATTTGATGATAGAATCAAACCAGAAATCAGTGTTAGAAGATAACAGGCAAATCCCCAAATACTTGGACATTGAAGTAAACAACTTTTAAATAATGCAAGGGCCAAGGGGGAATTTTCAAGGGAAATAAAATATATTGAATTGAATGAAAATAGAAGATATCAAAAATTTTAAGGTAGAGTCAAAGCAGGGCTATGACAGAAATATATAGCGCTAATGCATACGTTAGAGAAGAGGAAAAGTCTCACGTCCATAGTCTAAGCTTTCAAGTCAAGGACCTAGAAAAAGAAGAGCAAAATAAATCCAAAGCAAGTAGAAAGAAAAATAATAATACAGGTAAGGATAAAAATACATAGAAATAGAAAACAGAAAGTAAAAAAGAAAAATCAATGAATCAAAGAGTTAAGTGCTCTAACTTCTAGTAATACAAAGAAAAAAAGAGAGGAAACAAATTAATAACCTAATCAGGGAATGTCACTGCAGATCCTGCACACAACAAAAGAATACTACTGCTGTGAACAACTCAAGACACATAAATTTGAAAATGATGAACTTGACCAATTCCTCAAAAAAGACAAACAAACACAGCTCACCTAACATGAAGTAGATATTTGAATAACCCTATAACTAATAAGGAATCTGAATTTATAGTTAAAAGTGCCCCATAAAAGAATCTCCAGGCCATATAGTTTCACTGGAGAATTATACCAAATGTTCAAAGAACACCAATTTCACCCAATTTGTTCCAGAAAATAGAAGAGGAAGGAATAAATCTCAATCCATTTTATGAAGCTAGCATTACCTAGATACTAAAATCAGTCAAAGACAGTATAAGAAAAGAAAAATACAGACCCAAATCTCTCATGATTAGATGCAAAACCCTTAACATAATATTATCACATATAGTAAACAATATATAAGAATAATTGTACACTATGACCAAACGAGGTTTAGCCCAGGGTTGCAGGATTTTTGATATTTGAAAAATCAATCAATGAAATGCACTATAGCAACAAGCTAAAGAAAGGTTGCACAACCTTATCAATTAATAATTTAAAAGTATATGACACTCATTTAGGTAAAATCTTTCAGAAAAGTAGTAATACGGGAGTATACCTCAACTTGATAAAGAGAATCTAGGGGAAAACCTGTAGCTAGAATCACATTTAAAGGTGAAAATGGAATATTTTACCTCTGAGATTTGGTTCAAGGTAAAGATGATCAATTTCACTATCTTATTTAACAGAGTGCTGGAAGTTTGAGTCAGTGCAATAAGTCAAGAAAATAAAATAAAAGACATAAAGATCAGAAAGGAAAATGTAAAACTGTCCCTATTTTCAGATGGCATGAGTGTGAATGTAAAAAATCCCAAAAGTAAGTGCTAAAACTAATATATGAATTCAGCAAGTTTGCAGAACAGATAAATATACAAACCAGTAGCATTTCTATACATTAGTAATTAACTTGTGGAAATTGAAATTTAAAACACAATAACAATTATGATTTCTCAAAAACACTTAAATACTTAG
>PVIY010009222.1:40912-73546 GCA_004026745.1 Myrmecophaga tridactyla | reverse complement strand
CAGAGCTCCAACCTGCCGTGCTGGAGGTCTGGAGTTCGATCCCTGGTGCCTCCTGCCCATATGCAAATTAAAAAAAAAAAAGAAAGAAAGAAGCATGGCTACTGGAACACAGCTCTACATTTTCAGGCAGTTCCCTCCAGCCTCTCCATTATGTCTTGACTAACAAGTTGATATCTCTTTAATGCATAAGAATAACCTCCAGGATAACCTCTCGACTCTGTATGAAATCTCTCAGCCATTGATACTTTATTTTGTCTCATTTCACTCTTTCCTTTTTGGGTCAAGAAGGTTTTCTTAATCCCTTGATGCTGAGTCTCAGCTCATTCTAGGATTTTTGTCCCACGTTGCCAGGAAGCCCACACCTCTGGGAGTCATGTCCCACATAGACAGAGGGAAGGTGGTGAGTTTGCTTGTTGTGTTGGCTGGAGAGAGAGGCCACATCTGAGTAACCAAAGAGAATCTCTTGGGAATGACACTTAGGCCTAATTTTAAGTAGGCTTGACCTATCCTTTGTGGGGTTAAGTTTCATATGAACAAACCCCAAGATTGGAGACTCAGCCTATAGCTTTGGTTGTCCACACTGCTTGTGAGAATATCAAGAATTCAACTTGGGGAAGTTGAATTCTCCCCCTTTCTCACCATTCCCCAAAGGAGACTTAGAAAATACTTTTTTATTCACTGTTCAAACCACTCTGGATTTATTGGGGCATCATTCTGGACAAACCAACAAAATCTCATGTTCTACTCAAGGTTCCATGTACCTATGGTGTTCAATAAGCTGTCTACATAAGTTATATTAGGAAATGTACCAATCAAAATATAAACTTTGTACCAAATAAACATTTTTTGCTTTAATGTCACACATAAGTTAAAATTTTTAAATATTAATTACCATCTATTTTCAGCACCCTGCAGTAAAGACATTCCTTTGTTTTTCTTCATGCAAAAACACTTTTAAAATTTGTAGATTTAATCACTATCATTATACACTCAAGGCATTCCTAGATTATACCATCTCAATCTTTATTGTCTATCTTTCTTTCCGATTTCATTTGTGCTGCCAGCCCTCCTCCATCTATCATTCTCACATTCAGCATTTTAACATAATTGTATTACAGTTAGGTAGTATTGTGCTGTCCATTTCTGAGTTTTTACATTCAGTCTTATTGCACAATCTGTATCCCTTCAGCTCCAATTACCCAATATCTTACCATATTTCTATCTCCTGATGGTCTCTGTTACCAATAAAATTCTCCAAGTTTATTCACTAATGTCTGTTCATATCAGTGAGACCATACAGTGTTTGTCTTTTTATTTCTGTCTAATATCTCTCAGCGTAATGTCCTTAAGGTCCATCCATGTTGTTACATACTTCATAACTTTATTTTGTCTTACAGCTGCATAATATTCCATTGTATGTATATACCACAGTTTGTTTAGCCACTCATCTGTTGATGGACATTTTGGCAGTTTCCATTTCTTCGCAATTTTAAATAATGCTGCTACAAACATTGGTGTGCAAATATCTGTGTGTGTCCTTGCCCTCATATCCTCTGAGTAGATTCCTAACAATGGTATTGCTGGGCCATATGGCAATTCTATATTTAGCTTTTTGAGGAACTGCCAAACTGCCTTCCACAGCTGTTGTACCATTTGGCATTCCCACCAACAGTGGATAAGTGTACCTCTTTCTCCACATACTTTCCAGCACCTGTCATTTTCTGTTTTATTGATAATGGCCATTCTGGTGGGTGTGAGATGATATCTCATTGTGGTTTTGATTTGCATTTCCCTAATAGCCAGGGAAGTTGAGCATCTCTTTATATGCCTTTTGGCCATTGGTATTTCCTCTTCTGAGAATTGTCTGTTCAAGTCTTTTGCCCATTTTGTAATTGGATCGGCTGTCTTTTTGTTGTTGAATTGTACAATCTCTTTATAAGTTCTAGACACTAGACCCTTATCAGATATATCGTTTCCAAATATTGTCTCCCATTGTGTAGGTTGTCTTTATACTTTCTTGATGAAGTTCTTTGATGCACAAAAGTGCTTAATTTTGAGGAGTCCCATTTATTTATTTATTTCTTCAATGTTCTTGATTTGGGTGTAAGGTCTAGGAAACTGCCTCCTAGTATAAGATTTATAAGATATTTCCCTACATTTTCTTCTAACAGTTTTATGGTCTTAGATTTAAAGCTTGGGTATTTGACCCATTTTGAGTTAATTTTTGTACAGGGTGTGAGATATGAGTCCTCTTTCATTCTTTTGCACGTGGATATCCAATTCGCTAGGCACCATTAATTGAAGAGACTGTTCTGTCCCAGGTGAGTTGGCTTGACTGCCCTATCAAAGATCAATTGTCCATAGATGAGAGGGTCTTTATCTGAACACTCTATTCTATTTCTTTGGTCGGTATATATATATATATATATATATCTTTATGACTGTACCGTGCTGTTTTGAAAACTGTAGCTTCTTAATGTGCCTCAAAGTCAGATAGCGTGAGAGTTCTGACTTCACTTTTTTTCTCAGGATACTTTTAGCAATTAGGGGCACACTGCCCTTCCACATAAATTTGGTTGTTGGTGTTTCTTTTATGAAAAGTAAATTGTTGGGATTTTAAATGGTATTGCATTGAACCTGTAAATCAATTTTGGTAGAATTGACATCTTAACTATATTTAGTCTTCCAATCCATGAACACGGTATGCACTTCCATCTATTTAGGTCTTCTGTGATTCCTTTTAACAATTTCTTTTAGTTTTCTTTGCATAGGACTTTTTTTTCTTTAGTTACATTTATTCCTAAATATTTTATTCTATTGGTTGCAATTGTAAATGGAATTCTTTTCTGATTTCCCACTCAGATTATTCATTACTAGTGTATAGAAACACCAGAAATTTTTGAGTGTTGATCTTGTAACCTGCCACTTTGCTGTACACATTTATTACCTCTAATAGTTTCGAGGTGGATTTTTCGGAGTTTTCAACATATAGTATCATATTGTCTGCAAACAGTGACAGTTTTACTTCTTCTTTTCCAATTTTGATGCCTTATATTTCTTTTCTTGTCTAATTGCTTTGGCTAGAACTTCCAACACAATGTTGAATAACAGTGGTGATAGTGGACATCCTTGTGTTTGTTCCTGATCTTAGGGGGGAAGTTTTCAGTTTTTCCCCATTGAGGATGATGTTAGCTGTGGGTTTTTCATATATTCCCTTTATCATTTTGAAGAAGTTCCCTTCTATTCCAATCCTTTGAAGTGTTTTCAACAGGAAAGGATGTTGAATTTTGTCAAATGCCTCCTCTGCATCAATCGAGAAGATCATGTGGTTTTTCTGCTTTGATTTGTTGATAAGGTGTATTACATTAATTGATTTTCTTATGTTGAACCATTCTTGCATACCTGGGATGAATCCTACTTGGTCATGTTGTATAATTCTTTTAATGTGTTGCTGGATTCGATTTGCTAGAATTTTGTTGAGGATTTTTGCATCTATATTCATTAGAGAGATTGGTCTGTAGTTTTCTTTTTTTGTAGTATCATTGTCTGGCTTTGGTATGAGGGTGATGCTGGCATTGTAGAATGAGTTATGTAGCCTTCCCTCCTCTTCAATTTTTTGAAGAATTTGAGCATGATTGGTACTAGTTCTTTCTTGAATGTTTGGTAGAATTCACATGTGAAGTCATCTGGCCTTGAACTTTTCTTTTAGGTGAGCTTCTTAATTACTAATTCAATATCTTTGCTTGTGATTGTTTTGTTGAGGTCATCTATTTCCTCTTGAGTCAAAGTTGGTTGTTCATGCCATTCTAGAAAGTTGTCCATTTCATCTACATTGTTGTATTTATGAGCATAAAGTTCCTCATAGTATCCTGTCATTACTTCCTTTGTTTCTGTGGGGTCAGTGGTTATGTCTCCTCTTCCATTTCTGACCTTATTTATTTGCATCCTCTCTCTTCCTCTTTTTGTCAGTCTTGTGAATGGTCCATCAATCTTGTTGATTTTCTCATAGAATCAGCTTCTCCAGTTGTTCATTTTCTCAATTGTTTTCATGTTTTCAATTTCAGTTATTTCTTCTCTAATCTTCATTATTTCTTTCCTTTTGCTTGCTTTGGGGTTAGTTTTCTGTTTTTCCTCTACTTCTTCCAAGTGGACAGTTAGTTCCTTGATTTTTCCCCTTTCTTCTTTTTTGATATAGCCATTTAGGGCAATAAATTTCCCTCTTAGCACTGCCTTTGCCACATCCCATAAGTTTTGCAATGTGTTTTCATTTTCATTTGTCTCGAGATATTTACTGATTTCTCTTGTAATTTCTTCCTTGACCCACTGGTTGTTTAAGAGTGTGTTGTTGAGCCTCCACATATTTCTGAATTTTCTGGCACTCTGCCTATTATTAATTTCCACCTTCATTCCTTTATGATCTGAGAAAGTGTTGTGTATGATTTCAATCTTTTTAAATTTATTGAGACTTGCTTTGTTTACCAGCATATGGTATATCCTTGAGAATGATCCAAGAGCACTTGGGAAAAAGATGTATCCTGCTGTTGTGGAGTGTGATGTTCTATACAGGTCTGTTAAGACTAGCTAATTTATTGTATTATTCAAATTCTGTTTCTTTATTGATCCTCTGTCTAGATGTTCTGTCCATTGATGAGAGTGTGGAATTGAAATCTCCAACTATTATGGTAGATGTGTCCATATCTCTCTTCGTGTTTTCAGTTTGCATCATGTATTTTGGAGCATTCTGGCTTGGTACATAAATATTTATGATTATTATGTCTTCATGATGTATTGTTCCTTTTATTAGTACATAGTGTCCTTCTTTTTCTCTTTTAACTGTTTTGCATTTGAGGTCTAATTTGTTGTATATTAGTATAGCTACTCCTGATCTTTTCTGATTGCTTTTTGCATGAAATATCCTTTCCCAACCTTTCACTTTCAACCTATGTTTATCCTTGAGTCTAAGATGTGTTTCCTGTAGACAGCATATAGATGGGTCCTGTTTTTTAATCCATTCTAACAGTTTATGTCTTTTGGTTGGGGAGTTTAATCCATTAACATTTAGTGTTATTACTGTATGGGTAGTACTTTCTTCTACCATTTGGTGTTTGGATTTTGTATGTCATATCTAATTTTTATTTTTTTACCTTTACTGATACTCTTCCTTTTTACACTCTTTTCCACACCGATCTCTCCTGTCTTTTCGTATCTACCTCTAGTGCTCCCTTTAGTGTTTCTTGCAGAGCCCGTCTCTTGGTCATAAATTTTCTCAGGGATTTTTTGTCCAAAAATATTTTAATTTCTCCCTCATTTTTTTTTAAACATGGGCAGGCACCAGGAATCGAACCTGGGTCCTCAGGCATGGCAGGCAAGCATTCTTACCTGCTGAGCCACCGTGGCCCACCCTCTCCCTCATTTTTAAGGACAACTTTGCTGGATAGAGAATTCATGGATGGCAGTTTTTCTCTTTTAGTAATTTAAGTATATCATCCCACTGTTTTCTCACCTCCATGGTTTCTGCTGAGAAATCTATGCATAGTCTTATTGGGCTTCCCTTGTATGTGCTGAATTTCTTTTCTCTTGCTGTTTTCAAGATTCTCTCTTTCTCTTTGTCCTCTGACATTCTGATTAGTAAGTGCCTTGGAGTATGTCTATTTGTATCTATTCTCTTTGGGGTAAACTGCATCTCTTGGATCTGTAATTTTAAGTCTTTTGCAAGAGTTGGGAAATTTTCAGTGATAATTTCCTCCACTAGTTTTTCTCCTCATTTTTCCTTCTCTTCCCCTTCTGGGACACCCACAACACATATATTCGTGTGCTTCATATTGTCATTCAATTCCCTGAATCCCTGCTCATATTTTTCCATTTTTCCCCTATATTTTCTTTTGCTTGTTGGATTTCAGATGTTCCATTTTCCTGGTCACTAATCCTATCTTCTGCCTCTCAAAATCTAACATTGTAGGTTTCCATTGTTTTTTTCATCTCTTCTACTGTCCTTTTCATTCCCATAGTTCTGTGATTTGTTTTTTCAGACTTTTGATTTCTTCTTTTTGTTCATTGCCTTCTTTATATCTTCCTTCAATTCATTGATTTGATTTCTGATGAGGGTTTCCATGCCTGTTCATATATTCTTAATTAATTGTTTCAATTTGTGTATCTCACTTGAATTGTTGGTTTATTCTTTTTACTGGCCATTTCTTCAGTTTTCCTAGTGTGATTTGTTATTTTTTGCTGGCATCTAGGCATTTAATTACCTTAATTAGTTTATTCTGGAGATTGTTTTCATTTCTTTTACCTAGGGTTTTCTTGCTGGATGAATTTGTTGTCTGTCTGTTCTTTGACATTCAGTTCTGCTTTTTCTGAGCTGTTAGCTTAGGTTTTGCTTAATGGAGGAGAATTTTTCAGTTCTTGTTTTCTTGTCTTTTGCTCTGCCTCCACGGTGCTTTTTCCCCCCACGCTTAGGAGGGTCTACTTAGGTATTATAGACCCCAGCCAAATTTTCCCAGACCAAAATGTTCTCCTGTCAGGAGGAAAGAGTCACCTGTGTCAGGTTTCCCTGAGGGTGAGATCCAGCAGGTTTAAAGACTTTCCTGGGAAGTCTCTGGACTCTTTTTTTCTTATCCTGACCAGTATGTTGTGCTCATCTGCCTGCATGTCCCACCAGCATAAGATGATGTGGTACCTTTAACTTTGGCAGACTCTCCCTGCTGGGGATGTGGTGGAGATAGAGGAGAGGTTGTAGACTGGTTTTAATGGTTTCAAATTACCAAGCCCTGGGGTCTGAATTCCTTGAGGGATGGTTTCCACCTGAGTTGGGGCTCACCCCTCCCCTGCAGAAGGCATGGACTCCAGACAAGCTCTCAAACAAGCTTGTTTCTGCCTATACCTGGGGCAGTTGCAGCCTGAGAAGCCCTGCTGCTGTATCCAAAGACAGTCAAGCCTTTGTAGAAACACAGCCACAAAACCTCTCTTTCTTTTTTTTTCTTTTTCTTCAGCCCTCCCCCCTCAGCACCATTGCAAAAAGCAGCACCCTCTCCTTTGAGCAGGTTCACCTGAGCTGGGGGTCTATTTTTAGTAGTCAGAATTTGTGAATTAATTCCACACTTGAAGCTTTGTTGTGTTCAGCCCCTGATGCTGGTAAAATCTCTTTCTTTTCCCCTCTGGGAATCAGCCTGTGGGAGAGGGGTGCCAGCTGCTGTGGCTTGGGGAATTCACAGTTCTGGGTGAATCAGAGCCAGCCCAGTTGGTCCAGACTGGGATATGCTGTGTGTCCGGTCACTGACATTGCCCCAGGAGCTGTTCTGTATTGTTTCTGGTTATTTAGTAACTATTCTGGAGGGTGACCTAAATCCCTTACCTTGCTAAGCTGCCATCTTGGTCATCTCTCCCCTTCTGTAGTATCTCATTTCTGATTTTAATTGCTTGCCTCCTCTCTATATGTTCTTTGCCAGACTAGCTAAAGATTTTTTTATTTTTATTGATCTTTTCATAGAGTCAACTTCTTATTTTGTTTATTCCCTTTATTTTTTATTCACTATTTCATTGATCATTACTATAATCCGTGTTATTTCTTTCCTCCTGCTCACATTGAGTTTCAATTTTCTAGATTCTCCAGTTCAGATCCTCGGACTCTTATTGAGATCTTCCTTTGTAATGCAAGCAGTTAGAGCTATAAATTTATTTAAATATTCCCTTTGGTCCATCCCATAGAATTTTGTATACTGTGTTTTGTTTTCATATTCTGCAAATTATTTCCCTTTTCATTTCTTTCTTGACCCATTGCTTGATTAACCTTGCGTTACTTAATATGTACATATTTCTGAATTTTCCACTTCTCCCTCTGTTATTGATTTTGAGCTTCTTTATATTGTCATTGGAGAATATACATTGCATGATTTTCATATAGTAGAATTTATTGAAATTTGTTTTTTGACCTAATATATGGTATATCATTGAACATAACCTTTGTGTACCGGAGAAGAATGTGTGTTTTATTGCTTGTTGGGTAAAATGTTCTACATATGTCTGTTAAGTCTAGCTGGTTTATAATAGTGTTCATATTTACCATTTCCTTATTAATCTTTTGTATAAGTATGTTACATGTTTTAGTTTGCTAAAGCTGGCAAAATGCAATATACCAGAAATGGACTGGTTTTAACAGGGGCGATTTATTAGTTTACAAGATTACACTGCTGAGGCCATGGCAATGTCCAAATGAAGAAATAAAGATAAAGCCTCCTTTCTGAAGACAGAAGTGATTTGGACTCCTCTGTCACATAACAAGCCATGTGGTCTAATCTGCTGGTGTGCTGGTTTAAAATCTCTTAAGTACCTCAGAAAAGCCATGCTTTATTCCTGGTTCAATCTTGTGGGAGCAGATGTTTCTTTTAATCTGGATTCAATACTGTAGCTTGGAAACTTTGATTATATTATCTCTAAGAGATGTGAAATGCCCAATTGTGCGTGTGAAATTTTGATTAGACAGAGATTTAACTCTACCCATTCCAGGTGGGTCTTGATTAGTTTACTAATGCTGTTGAAAGGGGAAATATTTTTGAGAAGCCTCAGAAATTACAGAGCTGACAGAAACATCAAAGCAGAGCTGACAAAGATGCCAACACTTGGAGAACAGAGACATAGATGTTTGGGTATGCTTGAAGTCCAATTGATGTCACCATAAGTTGTTAAGCAAGCCAGAACCTGGAGACAAAAGCAATATGCAGCAGCGCCTTACTTCTCTGACACCAAAATATTTGTTAGTTTACAAACTGCCAGAATGTGAAATACCAGAACTGGAACAGCTTTTTTTTTCTTTTTGGCGTGGGCAGGCACCAGGAATCAAATCTGGGTCTCCAGCATGGCAGGCCAAGAATTCTTCCATTGAACCATCATCACACTGCCCTGGAACAGCTTTTGAAAGAGGAATTTAGTAAGTTACTAGTTTACATTTCTACAGAAGTGGAAGTGTCCAAATTAAGGCATGGATAAAAGGTTACCGTCACTTAAGAAAGGCTAATTGTTCTGGAACATCTCCATCAGCTGGGAAATCATGTGGCTGGAATCTGCTAGTTCCTTGCTCCTGTGCTCCATTGCTTTTAGTCTCTGTCCATGGGGGTTTATGCACTTTGCTTCTCTGGGGCTGGCTTTCATCTCTTGGCTTCCTTTGGCTCTCTCCAGTTTCTGGCTTCTTTAACATCTCAGGCTGATGTTTGCTGGGCTCCAAGAATCTCCAAACATCTGTGCCTTTGTTCTCAGAAGCAACTGTTCTCCAAGCATCTACATCTGCTTTCTCTGTAACCTCTTAAGCTTCTGTAATTTCTTTAGATTTTGTCTTTCTCCAAAATGTTTCCCTTTTTAAAGACTAGTGATTTAACCAAGACCCCCTTATAATGGGTAGAATCTCATCTCCATCTAATCAAAAGATTATATGCATAACTGAGCATGCCACACCTCCATGGAAATAATGTGATCAGAAGTCTCCAACCTACAGTTATTGAATCAGGATGAAAGAAAATGGCTGCGTCACAAGATTTAATCAGAATTGAAACATGGCTTTTCTGGGATACATAATATTTTCAAACTGACACACACTAATTTCCCACAAGGATGTTTTTGGAGAGAGCCTTGTATCTGCTGCATAGGCCTTTATAAAGGGTGAGACCGCTGCTTTCCAAAGCACAAAGTATAAATTACTCTTAGACTTTGAAATATAATAGTGTTTGCCCCACAGGTTTTCAAACTGTTTGGGTCTGGTGACCCCTGTGCTCCTTCCAACATCTCCCTATGGAAATGAGAATATGTATCCTATGAGTGTCCTTCTTTTATATGTTGGCAGTAGATAACCTCTTTTGAGTTTTACATGTCCAGAGCCAGAGGAGAATTTTAGTATTAGAACAGACAATGCCTATAACAGACTTTGATGAGATTTTGTACTGGTTTTATTTTTATTGTTACTGCAATGATTTAAGGTTTTGTGATATTGTGATGGAGTGAAGGTATTTTGTATATGGAAAAAAACATGTCTTTTGGGGTAGTCCAGAGGGTGGTTTGTGCAGGTTTGAATCTATTATGTACCACAGAAAAGCCATGATTTAATTCTGGTCCAATATTGTGGAGCAGCCATTTCTTTTATTCCTGATTTAATACTGTAGGCTGGAAACTTTTTATTAGGTTATTTCCATGGAGATGTGGCACAATTGGGTGTGGCCTTTCAATTAGATGGAGATGTGATTCCACCCTTTCTAGGAGGTTCTTGATTAGCTTACTAGAGTCTTTGAAAGGGGAAATATTTTGGAGAAACTTCAGAAATGATAGAGCTGACAGACACTTCAAAGCAGAGCTGATGCAGATGCAAACACTTGGAGAACAGAGGCATGGATGTTTGGAGATACTTGGAGCCCAGCAGATGTTGTCATGAGATGTTAAACAAGCCAAAACCTGGAAAGAGCCAAGGGAAGCCAAGAGATGAAAGCCAACCCCAGAGAAGCAAAGTGTAGAAGATGACAGGAACACATACTGAAAGAAATGGAGCCCAGGAGCAAGGGACCAGCAGATGCTAGCCATGTTGCTTCCCAGATGACAGTTTTTTTCAGACCAATCAGCCTTCCTTGAATTAAGGTATCTTTCCCTGGATGCCTTAGTTGGACATTTTCATAGGCTTAGAACTGTAAACTTGTAACTGATTAAATTCCCTTTATAAAAGGTGTTTCAATTCTGGTATATTACATTCCAGCAGCTTACAATCTAAATCAGCTGTTCTCTTCCTTCTCTTCTGGGTTTCATTGCTTCCAGCTTCTGGCTTCAATGGCTTTCTGTCTCATCTTCTGTGCTTTTCTCTTTTAGCTACTGTTCTTTCTCTGTATTTATCCTCTTATAAAGGGCTCAAGTTAGAGAATTAATATCTACCTGGTTCATGCCTCAACTGAAATAACCTAATCAAAATGTCCCACCAATTATGGGTTTACACCAACACGAATGGATTAACTTTAAGGATATGATCTTTTTCTGGGGTACATACAGCTTCAAATCATCACATTATCTGTTAGTGAAAGGTGTATATTTAAGTTCCTCACTGTAATTTAGGACTGTCAATTTCTCACTTCAAATCTGTCAATAATCATTTCACATATTTTGGGATTCTGCTGTAAGGTCATTATATGTAATCATAATATTTATGATTATTATGTCTTGTTATTAAGTTAACCCCTTTATTAGTATATGGTGAACTCATTTTTTCCTTGTAATAGGTTTTGAAATGAAATCTATTTTGTCAGTTATGAATACAACTGCCCTAAGCCTCTTTTGGTTACTATTTGCATAGCATTTTTCCATTTTTTATTTTCAACATAATTATGTCTTTGAATTTAAGGTCAGTCTCTTACAGAAATCGTATGGTTGCATCATGCTGTATTATTTATTATCACATCTCTGCCTTTTGACTTGATGTTTAATTCATTTATATTTAACATCACTACTTATAATGCAGGACTTTCTTATACCATTTTGCTATTTAGAAATTTTATGTCTTATAACATTTTCCCTATTTTTTTCAATGCCTACTTTCATATTTTAGTTTTTGTATTGTATCATTTTGAATGCATTCTCACTTATTTATGCACATATTTTTCACATATTTTCTTTTGGTTATTAAATTTAACATCCTGAATCTGCAAAATCATATGTGATTTGTTGCCAATCTAACTTCAATAACTTATACAAACCTTTGCCTATAACTTTCACTTCCTCCATCTTTTTGCATTATTACTAATTATGTCTTTATTCATTGTATATCCAATACAATTGATTCATCATTATTTTTTAGGCATTTGTAATTTAGAACTTGTAAGAATTAAAAAGTGGAGTAACATAGTAAAAATGCAGTACATTAGTACTGGAATTTGTAATTACCTATATGATTATCTTTACTGGAAATCTCTATTTAACTATGCCATTTTGATACATTGTCTAGTATTCTTTCCTTTTAGTCTTGGAAACTCCTTTTAATATTGCTTGTTTATCAGGTCCAGTGGTGACAAACTCTCTCAGCTTTTTGTTTATCTGGGAATGTCTTAATCTCTTCCTCATTTTTGAAAGAAAATGTCACCAGATACAAAATTCTTGGTAGACAATTGCTTTCTTTCAGCTTTTTAAATATTTCATCCCATTGCCTTTTTGCCTCCATCATTTCTGATGAGAAGTCAGTATTTAATCTTATTGGGCTCCCTTGTCTGTAGCTTGGTGCTTTTATCTTGCAGTTTTCAGAGCTCTATCATCATTGACATTGATAGGTTGATTACTATGTATTTAAACAGGGTTCTCTTTTAGATTCTTCTGTTTGGGTTTCTTTGGGCTTCTTGATGATGCACATTTATGTCTTTAGTTGTACTTCACAGGTTTTATGTCATTTTATATTTGAATATTTCTTCTCCACTTTTCTCTCTTTCTTATCTTTCTGGGATTACCATAATACTATTTTGTATGATTGTGTCCCACATGTCTCTTAAGGTCTGTTATACTTTCTTTATATTTTTCCTCTTATTCCTCTCAGCCTCAATCATTTAATTGTCTTGTCTTTGAGTTCACTGATTCTTTCTTCTCTCTTCTCCAATCTGAGGGTAAAATACTCCAGGGAATATTTTTTTTTAATTCAATTAATGTGTTATTCAATTCCATTATTTCTTTTTAAATTGTTTATCTCTTTATTGAGATTCTCATATTGTTAATTCATTTTATCTTGTTATCCATTTGTTATTCTTTTGTGTTTTTCTTTATCTACTTGAGCCTACTGAGGATCACTTTTTGAAAGCTATTTCTGGTATGTCCAAAGTCTCCTTTTCTTTGCTTATGTTTACTGAAATTTTATCTTGTTCCAGTTGATAGGCCATCATTTCCTTTTTCTTTCTCTTATAATCTTTTGTTGCACAATGTCAATTTTCAAGTGTTAATTCTGGGATTTATTCCCTGAGGTATCTGTTATGTGAGTTTCTATCCAGCTCCTGATAGGAAAGAGATCTCATTGAGTGCCAGGAGGTAACTAAAGCAAACAAACCAAAGCAAAATTACCTTTCACATTATTTGCAATTTGTCTTTACATTGTTTGGTCCTCTTCTTCAGAATTCAGCCCTCCTATGAAGAAGATCAGCCCGAGGTGAATGTGAAGTGCAGGGTCTTCTCTGTCTCTTCTGAGCCTTCTAGATGCCTGTGCTGTGGTTTCTTGTTTAGCTAGCAACTCCCTCATGTATAGGAATTTAATGCCTCATCTAGTCCCTATTAAATAGCCTTTTCCCCTCTCTGATCCTCTACTGTATTCTTAAAACATGTCATCCTTTGCCCCAAGCCACTTTCACTTTACTGTTTCTTATACTGCTTTAGCTGTCCATAAGCTACTTCTTCCTGTAGTGGAAATACTATGGGGATTAGCCAGAGACAAGTTTCCTGGTTAAGGCTTTCAGTCTCCCAACTAATAGATTTGCATAGACATATAAGCACATCAGTTTGAATGAAGTGTTACTCCTCCCCCTCTAGAACAGCACCATTGACCCACAATGGGAGTGCAGGTTAGTTCCAAATTGCCAGACAAGCATGGGGAGGGGTCATCAAAAGTGCCATGAATTTTTCCTAATGTTTTTTGAATCATTGTTTGCTTGATTTGGCACTCTCCCAGGTTCTGCAATCCTTTAACTGTTCTCTATGTTTATGAGGATTATGCCTTCTCCAGGTTTTGCTTTTTGTCAAAAGATTTTGTGGGGGGATAATGCCTTCAAGTGTCTTCTGCTGCCAACATGGTTGACTGGTTAAATTTAGTTTTCTTTTTAAAGAAAGTATTGCTTGAGTTCAGCAGTATTTAAAACCAGGTTCTTGGTTTTACTCTCTTTCCCTCCCTCCCTCCCTCTCTCCCTCCTACCCTTCCTCCCTCCCTCCATCTATCTATCTATCTATCTACCTCTATCTATATCTATATGTCCTTAAATAAATAGAAATGTAGTTATCAATTCACAATATCTGTACTGTTGGGCCTGGCTTTTGAGACAAAAATTGAAAATTCATTCCACAAATAATTTGCAAGCAATCTTTATGAGCCAAGCACTGTTCTAGGTATTTGTATTAGAGCAGCAAAAAGCAGGCAAGATCACTTTCCTTATGGAAAGGCAGATTTGAAATAATTTGAAAAAAAGATGTACACATTGGAATAAGTTCTGTGGCTAACTAACTATTATTCCTAACATTACATAAGTGTTCACAATTATCAAAAAATAAAATGATGAAGGAAAAAGATGGGCTCTTGAGTGAAGAATTTACAAACATAAGATATAAAATGGTCACACAAATATCAAAAGTGCTATTGATTGATCCAGACCAATGGGCAAATCCATTATTGTTTTCTAAAGTAATATAATTCTGTCAATTGTTGAAATTAAAGATCTTAAAAGTCTGTCCTATGTTCATGCAGGGTATCTTGGTAAACAAGGATTCAAGGGCTCCACAAGAGAAATAAGTGCTGGAGGTGTTCCATGACATCAAGTATACATAGAGATTTTGTAGAACACCTCCAGCCAGTATATAAGCATAAAATATTGTCATTTTTACCCTACTAATGGGTTTTTACATGAATAAATGAACACAAAATTTTTTTCAGCTCCTTCTCCTACTTTATTTTCAAAGCCATTTGCTATAATTTAAAGTGCAGGTTCATTTTTGTGGCAAATGTCAAAGTCAGATTTTGACAGAAATATTTGAAAATAGAGAATACTCAGAACCCTATTACAAGACTTCTGAATCCTCTTTTGATTGCAGCCACCATGTTACAATTTGCTAAAAAAATATATATATATATATATAACACAGAAGAAAACTTGATGACAGTGACATGAATCAAAAACTTAGTAAAATGCCACATCTATAAAATAATGTCTTATTGAAATTATTAAGACAGTGCTCATAAAATCTTCTATGAAGCTTTACTTTCTAGTTGCTCAGACTCTATCATAATCATCCTATTTTTGATGTATAGCCAGCTTCAGAAGTCAATCAAGTCAATGTGGTCAGGTCAATGAAAGGAGAAAATGAAGAAAGCAAAACAAATAAAGAAAACAGAAAAAAAGATGGAACAAAAATTCTAGAAACTTCCATTCAAAGTGATAATTATATTGTCAGAGTATTGAAAACAATGAATCCTTTACTTATTAAAGAAGTGAAGCACTATCCTTCCTCATTGTTATAGAATCAGTGTTGCCATGGACAATGTAGATTCAGACAACCCTTTCCCTGAACATAGTTCCATGAATTTAGAGTAAGTGACAGAATCGCAATGCATGAAATTTACCATTGCTGCATTATATAAATTTGATCAGTGGGCTTAAAGATTGTGTGTATTTGTGTGTATATGTGTACGTGTGTATTTAATTTTGTCTTTCTAGTAATTCTATTGATCATATTTTACCAATGTGTGTTATTGTGACAGATTGGAATTTTTTAAAAAATGATCTTTCACTGAAGATCTTTTGAGAAACACTGCACTAGGTCACTTGATCATCCAGGTCACTGCAAGTAGATGAAAGTCCCAATTGGTTAGATAAAGACTGTTATTATGATGAAATTACTTGCAATTACTTTTCAGAAATATTATTTGTTTAACTTAATGTAAGGGGAAATACTCTTCTAAAAACAGCTTATGAAAAATTCTATTGCTGAGGCCATTTGTAAAGGATGCAGGTTTCAAAACTAAAATGTAGTTTTTAGCAAGAAGAACTATTTTGTGCAAACAATTTCATAAATACAAAGTAAATATATAAATTATTTTCTTTATGAGTGGTGAGAATCTAGTAATCAAAGTGCATTAAGATTATGTTATCAGTATAACTGTCTTCTCTGGCTTAGTGACGAGTTAAGAGAGTTCTAACAGATGGTAATTAAACTTTATGTTCAATCATTCCAGTAGAAGACTCTAAAAGGTAGAAGTCACAGATATGATATGCATGATATTGTGGAATCAAATTGGTATGAAGTCATTTATAGATATAATGTCCCTGTATGGGGCTTACAGTTTGGCAGAGGAGACAGATTTTAAGCAACTATCTAATCATGTAATTGCATTTGATGAAGGGAAGTTACAAGGTAGTATGGAAACATAATTTTATATATATGTATATATTTCAGATTTAGGCAGTCAAAAAAGGTTTCACTGATGAAGTGACACATATCTGAGACATGAAGGATAAGTAGAAATCATCCAGGTGAAGGGGAGATGAGGAGAGGCTGTAACAGAAAAAAGGAAGAGTATTTGTGAAAACCCTAGTATAAGAAGCATTTCCTCTAAGAAAAGAACAGTGTCCCTGGAGCATGGAAAGGAAGAAAGAGTGGTGGGAGATGAAGCTCAGGTGGTTAGTTTATGTCATGCATGTTTTAGAATGTCATGGTCATTCACTATTTTGAACTTTATCCAAAGAACAATGAGAAGGTATTAAAGTGTTACAAGCAGGAAAGTGATGGGATTAAAAATTATGTTTTGAAAGAGCAGAAAAACTTCTCTGTAAGGGAAGGATTAGAGAAATCTTGTACACCAAGAGACAAGTATAAAACCTTGGGGAAAAACCAAAATTATATAAAGTTGAAATTTGTAACAGTTAAGTTACAGATCTTTTTCTATTCCTTATTAAAGTAAGTATTTAAAAGTTGGCTTTATAAGAAATATTTAAATAGTGCATTGTAAACTCATCTGATTTAATACAGATTTAGATATAGAGTTAATACAGAGGTATATAAGGTATATTATAAACTAGGTTATTCAGGACATACCTCTACGTGCCACTTCCAATAAATCCCCTAAAAATGCTATGAATAAATATTTAAGTGATACTGAACTTAAGCCTATGATAAAAGTTAACATAAATCCTCTATGGAGGGAGTCATTTCACCCTAGACATTAGGAATAAGAAGCATTGCACTTTCAAGAATAAAGAAGCACACAAGAAAACAAGGTGCCATGTGTAAGATCCAGCAAAAATAACAGGTAACAAAAACAGACTCACAGAGTCATCAAATATTTAAACCTATGTTTAACAAAACAAACGTTACAAGGTATGTCACCAGCCTAGAGATATGAAAAAAAAAGCCAAAAAGAACTGGCAGGGATAAAAAATGCAATGACAGAAATTAAAAACTCAATGGATTCACTTAAAACAAATTTGACATAGCTGAAAACATAACTAATAAGCATGAAAATAGATGTGCTAGTTTGAAGCTATATGTACCCATGTGGTTGTTTGGAACTATATGTACCTGTGGTAGTTAGATTCAGTTGTCAACTTGGCCAGGTGAAGGCACCTAGTTCTGTTGCTGTGGACATGAGCCAATAGTATGTGAACCTCATCTGTTGCTGATTTACATTTACAGTTGGCTAGGAGGCATACCTGCTGTAATGAATGACATTTGACTCAATTGGCTGGTGCTTAAATGAGAGAGCGCAAGGTAGCACAGCCTAAGCAGCTCGGCATACCTCATCTCAGCACTCACAACTCAGCTCAGGCCTTTGGAGATGCAGAAAGAAATCACCGTGGGGAAAGTTGTTGGAACCCAGAGGCCTGGAGAGAAGGCAAGAAGAGAATATCCTGTGCCTTCTCACTTAAGAAAGAACCTCAGTGGAAAGTTAGACGCATTTCCTCTGAAGAACTAATAAAATAAATTCCCTTTTATTAAAAGCCAATTCATCTTTGGTGTGTTGCATTCCAGCCACTAGCAAACTAGAACAGTACCCCAGAAAAATCATGCCTTTAAAGCTAATCCATTCCTCTGTGTGTGTAAATATATTTTAAGTAAGACGTGATGAGGTTGGATCAGTTAAGGCATGGTCAAGGGTGGGTCTTAATCCTCTTACTGGTGTCCTTTATGAGAGAATGAAATTCAGACAATGATAGAGAAACCAATGCAAGCAAGGTACAGAAATTCACAAATCCTGTAAGAAATGAGAGAGACCTGCAAATGTCATCATAAACCTTCCTGGGTGGTAGAGGACCCAAAGAGCATGTGTAGCCAGTTTTTGGGGAAAAAAGCATCATCTTGATAATGCCTTGATTTGGATATTCTCACAGCCTCAAAGTATAAGCTTTTTAACAACGTTCAAAGTCAACCTGTTCCATGGTATCTGCTTTCAGCAGCCTAGAAAATGGAAAAACCCAAAATATATTATCTTAAAATTAACCAATTCCTGTGGGTGGATCCATTGTAAGTAGATTCATTTGATGAGGCTAAGTAGATGTGTGACCTACCTACTTCAGGATGTATCTTAATCCTCTTACTGGAGTCCTCAATAAATGGAATACAGAGAGAGAGAGAGAGAGAGAGAGAGAGAGAGAGAGAGAGAGAGAGAGAGAGAGAGAGAGAGAGAGAGAGAGAGAGAGAGAGAAGCAAAACAAAGGAAACAAGAATCTGAAATCATTGAAGTTCAGAAGAGAAGTGAGATTCCAACAGATGCCACCATTTGCCTTCCCATGTGGGAGAGGAGCCAAAGATAGCTGGCAGCCAGTTTTTGGGAAGAAAGCATTGACTTGATGATGACCTAATTTGGATAATCTTAGGATATTCTAAGTGCTTCAAACTGTAAGCTAATAAATACCCATTGTTTAAAAACAACCCATTTCATGTGATCTGCTGAGAAGCTTAGGAAAAGAAATAGCCACACCAGAAGAATAGGCGTGGCTATTGCAAATACCAGAAATATGCTATGGAATAGGGTAATGGTAGAAGCTTGAAGAATTTTGAGTTCTTGATAGCAAAGACCTAAATTGCTTTGAAGAAACCATTGATAGAAATATGGATGTTAAAGGTACTTCCAATGAGCACTTAGACAGAAATTATCAAGTGACATTGGACTTTGGAAGATAGTCAATCCTTATTTTAAAGTGCCAGAGAACTTTGAAAAATTGAGTTCTGATGTCAGATGGAAGGCAGAAATTGAAAGCAATGAGCTTGGATATTATATGAGATTTCTAAGCTAAATGTGTAAAGTGTTGCCTGGTTTCTCCTTGCAGCTTATAGTAAAATACCAGAGGAAAGGAATAAGCTGAGAACTGAACTCCTGGACACAAAGAAACCAGAAAATTTATCTGGATGCTGAGAAACCAGAAATTGATAGTTTGGAAAAATCTGAGATTCCAGAAGACGAGCCACCTGAGAATAGTGCTCTATGTAAGGGTTTAATGGAACATAGATCCAGACAGCCATTTCAGTGCAAGTCAGGATTGGACATGCAGTCATCCAAGAAGTATCTGTGGAAAGTCCTAATGTTTGATGATTTGAACCCAAGTGTACTGCACACAAAACTAACAAGTATTTTTTGAGATCATTATGGAAGGAAACACTGCCAACCTGGACTATAAAGGACAGAAAAGGGAAAGATTGAAGGAGAAATTGTTTTGAAGGCAGAACCATGGAAACTGAAGTCTCTTCTTGGGTCAAAAGAGTGGACCCACCCATGTGTGTAGAAAGGGTGAGTATCTCCTGGTACTTGGAAAGAGGCCTTCTGCCCAGTTATATAGGAAGAGTGTTGTGTCTCAAGTCTTCAGAGAAATTTGTTGAGGATTGTAGAGAGTATGACCCCCATCCAACTACTCTGAGAGGGTTGATTCCATATCTCGGTGATTGTGCAGAGCTGGGCAATCACTTCACTTTTCTGAGATGCGAGATACTGTGCCCAGACATTTCAATGAATCTGACATTCACTTCAGTGTTCTTAGAGGGTGGAGGTTTCTCCCTAATGTTCAAGGAGAACTTGGCCATTGTGCAAGTGCTTGGAAAGGGAGCAGGTGCCACTCCATCAGGCTTGCAGGACAAAACATCTTTCTATAGATAATTCTCAGATCTTGAAATCTAATGGAGTATGTCCATTAGGGTTTTGGAATTGTTTGAGACCTGTGACCTCTGTTTTACTTCTAATTTCTGTCTAAGAGAATGGGAATGTTTATCTTATGCTTGTCCCTCCATTGTGTATTGGAAGCAGATAAGTTGTTCTCTCTGTTTCATGGGACCACAGATGGAAGGTGAACACATGCAATCAGGACAGCTCATGCCTATAATTGATTTTGATGGAACCTTGTACTTAGAATTCTTACTGAACTGATAAGACTTTTGGCATGTTGTGATGAATTTATGTATTTTGCATAGAGAAAGTTCATGTGCTTTGTTGGGTCTAAGGGGTGGGGTGTGATGGTATGAATCTGTATGTAATCCAGAAATACATGTTCTTTTTTGTGGTAAGTGCAGGGTCTGAGGATTGAATCCCAAGAAATACATGTTCTTGAATTTAATCCATTCCTGTGGGTGTGGAGCCATCATAAGCAAGAATGCTTGATGGACCACTTCAGGTAAGGTGTGGCCCACCTCATTCAGGATAAAAATTCTCTTACTGAAGTCCATTATAAATGGAATGAATACGGGAATACAAGGAGAAAGAAAGCCACAGGAGTAAGAAGTTGAAATCAATGAAATCCATGAAATTTCACGGATTCATGTGCCCTGCTATGTGGCAGAGGAGTCAAGAATCACCAGCATCTGGTCTTCAGGAAGAAAGCATGGCACTGATGATGTATGTGTTTGAGCATTCTCATGGTCTCAAATGTAAGCTAATAAATTCCCATTTTTAAATCCAAGCCCATTTCATGGCATTTGTTTGAGTATCTTAGGAAACTAAAACAAAAGATTAGAAGAAATTTTCTAGAATGCAGGTAGGAGAGACAAAAAGAAGAAGAATATGAATGCAATCATTCATTAAAGAGAGATTCAATGTACTTCTTTCCCAACTCAAGTAAATTAGTCTTTTATTTCAGGATTCTCATATATCCTATTCCTATTAGCTGGAATGTTTTTTTACCTTGATTTTTTGCAATGCTGATGGCTGGTTCCTTTCTAATTTTGTGGTTACAGCTAAAATACCATATCCTTGGAGACACCTTTATGGTAAATACTTATTACTGGGATCACTAATCTCCAATCTACCCTTTTCAGCTTCCTATAATGCAGAGTGTTCAAAATAAAAACAAAAAACAATATATATACTAGATTTATTTTCAATTTTATTCTGGAACTGGAATAAGATTCCACCAATTATATGCACTCTTGTGAGATGTGGGTACAGAAAGGTGACAGAGAGCTCTTCCTGTTGCTTTGTTACAAGGAAGAAAATCATGCATGGGTCATGTGGTAAGAAATTACATTGACTGGACTTAGATTTTCAGTGTCTAGTCACCAATTTAATGGATGTTCAGAGGTAACTCTAGAGGTGGTAGCAGTGTTTGGGATGAGTGTGGATTGATGATCTCTGTTCTTCCCTTCCTTTTCTTTTCCTTTATTTTTTGAATTTTTAAATTAACAGCTCGTTTGATATATGATTCACATACTGTAAAATTTATATTTTAAAAGGTTTTAATTTGATGGTGTTTAATATATTCACAGAACTGTGCCACCATCCCCACTATGTAATTCCACAATACTGTGTAACCTCAAAAAGAAACTCCTCACCCATTAATCATTTCCCATTCACACTATATATCAGCTCTTGACAACCACTAATCTAATTCCTGTTTACTAATTTGCCTATTATGCAAATCTCATATGAATGATAAAATATAATGTATTTGTCATAGTTCCCTAGGGAGACATAACAAACAGGTGTTATCTGTAAAGATTATGAGATTTCATAAGTGTTTCATGCAACTGTGGGGATGCACAAGTCCAAATGCCATATGGGAGGCTGTAAGCTGACAATGCTGATGGTTTTTGAGTTCCCCCAGAGAAGCTGGCTGGCTGAGTAGAGATGAAAGTTCTCTCTTCTGACTGCTGAAGTCATCACGTCTCTTAAAGCCTTCAACTGATTGGATTAAACATCTCTCATTGTTGAAGACATTCTTCTTAGTAGATTGCAGATGTAATCAGCCATAAATGTAGACAACTTACTTATGATTTAAGTCCATGGAACAGCCTCATATAACAGTCAGGGTACTGCTTGCTTGAGCAAACTACTGGGCATGATTACCTGGCCAAGTTGACACATGGACCTAATCATCACATAAAATATGGACTTTTGTGTCTGGAATTTTTCACATAGCATAATGTTTTGAAGATTCATTTATGCTGTGTATTAGTTAGGGTTGTCTTGAGAAACAGAATCAACAGGGAGCACTCACAAATATAAAATTTATAAAAGGGTCTCACATGTCCGTGGGAATGCAGAGTCAAAAATCCGCAGAACAGGATGTGAAGCCGACGATACCTATGGAGGGTCTGGATGAACTCCACAGGAGAGCCTCACCAGCCAAAGCAGGAAGAGAGCCTTTCTATTCTGAATTCTCCTTAAAAGGCTTCCGGTGATTAGACTGAGCATCACTCATTGCAGAAGACACTCCCCTTGGCTGATTACAAATGGAATCAGCTGTGGATGAAGCTGATGTGATCATGATCTAATTCTACGAAATGTCCTCTTTACAACAGACAGGCCAGCACTTGACCAAGTTGACACATGAACCTGACCATGACAGTCCACCCCTTGTCAACTTGGCAGCTATATATATCACCTTAAACCATACTTAATTTCCAAATGAAAACAATAAAACACACATTTTTTTTCTTTCACCTAACAATACTCAACTGTCTTGCATATAACTAGAAACACATTAACTCTTTCCAGAATAGGGTGCAAGTCCTTGGGTAATATTCATTCTTAAACTTGATATCTTACAACTTAAATAGTATAACAGGAACAAAACAGCATCATAGTCCTCATTACTGTAACTGATCACATGGTTGTAGTTCATATTTATCACTACCATCTTCCACTACCCATTGTTCCCTTTACCCTCAGCAAGCACTTCAGCTGGCCATAGTTATTTGGCTGGTGGGATGACCCAAACCTTCATTCCTGAAGTTTCAGACCCATTGGTAGTCCTGTCTGGATTAGACTGTTGCAATTTTCCATTGATTTTAATGGCAGAACATGGTAGTACTAAAAGATGCCCTAGGGGATCGCCTATATTTCAAGAAAACTCTTCTTTACCTCCATTATGTAGTTGCAGAAACAGCACCATACAGCAGACACTGATTCAGAGCATATACAGCTTCCTGGAGAACATTACCCCAGTCCTTCATGGTATTGCCACCTCGTTGGCACCGTAATTGAGTTTTCAAGAAGCCATTCCACCGTTCTATCAACCAGCTGCTTCTGGATGCTGGGGAACATGGTAAAACCAGAGAATTCCATGAGTATGTGCCCATTCTCGCACTTCATTTGTTATGAAGTGTGTTCCTTGATCAGAAGCAATACTGTGTGGAATACCATGACGATGGATAAGGCATTCTGTAAGCCCACAGATGGTAGTTTTGGCAGAAGCATTGTGTGCAGGGAAAGCAAGCCCATATCCAGAGTATATGTCTATTCCAGTTAGAACAAATCGCTGTCCCTTCCATTAAGGGAGTGGTCCAATGTAATCAACCTGCCACCATGTAGCTGGCTGGACACCTCAGAGAATAATGCCATATCAGGGGCTGAATGTGGGTCTCTGCTTCTGGCAGATTGGGCACTCATCAGTGGCTGTAGCCAGATAAGCCTTGGTGAGTGGAAGTACATGGTGCTGAGCCCATGCATAACCTCCATCACTATCACCATGACCACTTTGTTCATGAGCCCATTGGGCAATGACAGGAGTTGCTGGGGAAAGAGGCTGACTGGTATCCACAGAACGGGTCATCTTATCCACTTTTATTAAAACTTTCCTTTGCTGAAGTCACACTCTGGTGTGCATTCACATGGGATACAAATATGCTCATGTTTTTAGCCCACTCAGAAAGGTCTATCCACATATGTCTTCCCCAAACCTCTTTGTCACTAATTTTCCAATTATGGTCTTTCCAAGTCCCTGACAATCCAGCCAAACCATTAGCAACAGCCCATGAGTCAGTATACAAATGCACCTCTTGTCAGTTTTCCTTCCAAGCAAAATGAACAAACATGTGCACTGCTCGAAGTTCTGCCTATTGGGAGGATTTCCCTTCACCACTGTCATTCAAGGACACCCCAGAAAGGGATTGTAGTGCTTCAGTTGTGCACTTTCAGGTGGTACCTGCATATCGTACTGAACCATCTGTAAACCAGGCCTGAGTTTTCTCTTCCTCAGTCAATTCACTGTAAGGAACTCCCCAAGAAGCCATAGCTCTGGTCTTGGAAAGGGAAGGTAATGTGGTAAGAGTGGAAACCATGGGCATCTGGGCCACTTCTTCATGTAACTTACTTGTGCCTTCAGGACCTGCTCTGGCCCTATCTCACAAATACTATTTCCATTTTACAATAGAGTGCTGCTGTGCACGCCCAACTTTATGACCTGGTGTGTCAGACAACATCCAGCTCATGATAGGCAACACAGGTCTCATGGTAACTTGGTGGCCCATGGTTAAGTGTTCAGTTTCTACCAAGGCCCAGTAGAAGGTCAAAAGCCGCTTCTCAAAAGGAGAGTACTTATCTGCAGCAGATGGTAAGGCTTTGCTCCAAAATCCTAAGGGTCTGCATTATGATTCTCCTATAGGGGTCTGCCAAAGGCACCAGACAGCATCTCTATTTGTCACTGACACTGCAAGCATCATTGGATCTGCTGGATCATATGGACCAAGTGGCAAAGCAGCTTGTATAGGAGCGTGGAGCTGTCGCAGAGCCTCCTCTTGTTCAGGTCCCCACTCAAAATTAGCAGCTTTTCTGGTAACTCGATAAATGGGCCAGAGTAGCATACCCAAATGAGGAATATGTTGTCACCAAAATCCAAACAGACCAACTAGGCATTGTGCCTCTTTTTTGGCTGTAGGGGGGGATAGATGCAGCAACTTATCCTTCACCTTAGAAGGGATATCTCAACATCCTCGACACCAGTGAACACCTAGAAATTTCACTGAGGTGGAAAGCCCCTGTAGTTTTGTTGGATTTATCTCCCATACTCAGACACACAAATGCCTTACCAGTAAGTCTAGAGTAGTCGCTACTTCTTGCTCACTATGTCCAATCAACATGATATCATCAATATAATGGATGAGTGTGATGTCTTGTGGGAGGGGGAAATGATCAAGGTCCCTGCAGACAAGATTATGACATAGGGCTGGAGAGTTGATATACCCCTGAGGTAGGACAGTGAAAGTATATTGCTGACCTTGCCAGGTGAAAGCAAATTGTTTCTGGTGGTCCCTACTAATACCTAATGAGAAAAAAGCATTTGCCAGATCAATAGTTGCATACTAGGTACCAGGGGATGTACTGATTTGTTTAAACAGTGATACCACATCTGGAACAGCAGCTGCAATTGGAGATACCACCTAGTTGAGCTTATGATAATCCACTGCCATCCTCGAAGACCCATCTGTTTTCTACACAGGCCAGGTAGGACAGTTGAATGGGGATGTGGTGGGAATCACCACCCCTGCATCCTTCAAGTCCTTAAGAGTGGCAGTAATCCCTACCATCCCTCCAGGAATCCATTATTGCTTCTGATTTACTCTTTTGCAAGGTAGGGGCAGTTCTAGTGGCTTCCACTTGGCCTTTCCCACCGTAATATCCCTCACTGCATGAGTTAGAGAGCCAATGTGGGGTTCTGCCAGTTACTCAGTATGTCTATACCAATTATACATTCTGGAACAGGGTAAATAACTGCAGAATGTGTCCAGGGGCCCAGTGGACCCACTGTGAAATGAACCTGAGCTAAAACTCCATTGATCACCTGGTCTCCATAAGCCCCCACTCTGGCTGGTGGAACAGAGTGATGTTTTGTGTCCCCTGAAATTAATGTCACTTCTGAGCCAGTGTCTAATATTCCCTGAAATATCTGATCATTTCCTTTTCCCCAGTGCACAGTTACCCTGGTAAAAGGCCATCGGTCTCCTTGGGGAAGGCATGGAGGAAGATTAACAGTATAAATTTGTGGCCGTGTAACCGGGTTCTCCCTCAAAGGGACCTGGCCTCCCCTTCATTCAAGGGGTTCTGGGTCTGTAAACTGTCTCAAGTCTGGAAATTGATTAAGAGGCAGTGACTCTTTGTTTTTGTAATTCAGGTTAGACTTCTTCTCACTTAACCTAGAACTCTTCTTTTATACAGCTCAAACAAGGATTTAGTAGACTGTCCTTCTATTGTATTTTTAGGTACCCCATGATTTACTAGCCAATGCTACAAATCTGTGCATGTCATATAATTTTGTCTCCTGCTTTGAGTTTGCTCTCTATTATGATAGCTATGTCTACCCTGTCTTTGGTGATTAAGTGCTGTCACCTGGCTTCTGCCAAATTGGGATCCTGTCATCCCCATTGTGTTTAAGGATTCCAGTTTAGTGACAGCAGTTCCTACAGTAATATCTTACCTACAGGGAAGTGCAACTACAGAGCTCTTCAGGGATGGTGGTGCTAGTCTCATGAATTTATTTCTCACTGTTCTGGTAAAAGGTGCATCCTGTGGACACTCTTGGGGTGTAAGAGCAGGCTTTGCATGATAAATCCACTCTAACATTCCAATCTCTCTAAGCCTCTGGATCTCCTCATCTACATTATATCATGGCAGTTCTGACATTTCTATCTCAGGTAATGTCAGCCACCTTTTGATCCATGTTTCAAGCAACCATCCAAACTGTTAATACCTTTTCTAACTCGTTGAGCTAGAACATTGAATGCAGAATCTCTGCTTAGTGGGCCCATATCAATAAATTTAGCCTGATCCAGCCTTATATTCCTTCCACCATTATCCCACACCCTTAAAACCCATTGCCACACATATTCCTCTGATTTCTGTCTATACAAATTGGAAAACTCACACAGTTCTTTTGGAGTATAATGTTCCCCCTCATATGTGATACTTTATACCTCACCTTTAGGAGTCTGTTGGGACTTTAGTCTCATTATAGGTCTGGAAGAAATGAAGGGTGGTGGGGCTGGGTCATGGAAAGAATTAGAAGTATCTTCCAAGCCATTTACATCAGGGCATTCATTTGAAGTTTCTTCTGGTGAAATAGGGTTAATCACTCCAGGGCTAATCCCTGCAGGAGGAGGTTGGGTGGCCAACTCCTCAAGGCAGGCTGAAGGTGGGGTAGCTATGTCCTCAGGGCAGACTATTACAGGGTTATCTAGAGAAGACTCGGCATAACTTCAACCTCACCCCCTACATCATTATTAATCCATTTGTCACCATCCAATTTTTCAGAGTCCCACTCCTTTCCAATCAATGCCCTCACTTTAATGGCAGACACCATGCAACATTGAGATTTCAGTTTACATTGTAAAGTTGCTATTCTAACAATAAGATTCTGAGTCATTTTCAAAGATCTCAAGTCTTTGGTTTCTGGAAATAAGATTTTCCCTCAGAATACTCATAGAAACATCTACATCTGTCAGGCGGTGCTTAAGCTTCTTGTTTTAAGCCTTTAACCCATCCCTTTCAACCCTTCAAATAGCCAGTGTATCTAACAACAACCAGCCAACATCTCTATACCTCTTATTTCCACAAAACTCTGTAAAGGTGTCAAAAACATTATCCCCTGGAGCCTGGTTTCGTAGAAGCGAAGCATTAGGAGAATCGAATGGTGACATTTTGACTATCTCTTTTGCCAACTCACTGCATGGATTGGGAGTGTCATTCTTATTATGGGAATCAGAGTCCTTAGTACTTTTGAGTCCAGTCAGAGTAGAAAACCATTCATAAAAACCCATTTTTAAGATTCTGTTTCTTAAGAACCACTCCTGGTACCAAGATGTATTAGTTAGGGTTCTCTATAGAAACAGAATCAACAGGGAACAGCCACAAACATAAAATTTATAAAAGTGTCTCACATGACTGCGGGAACACAGAGTCCAAAATCCACACAGTAGGCTGTGAAGCTGACAATTCCGATGGAGGGTCTGGATGAACGCCACAGGAGAGGCTCACCAGCTGAAACAGGAAGAGCCTGTATCTTCTGAATCCTCCTTATAAGACTTTCAGTGATTAGATTAAGCATCACTCATTGCAGAAGACTTGCCCCTTTGGCTGATTACAAATGGAATCAGCTGTGGATGCAGCTGACGTGATCATGATCTAATTCTATGAAATGTCCTCATTGCAACAGAGAGGCCAGCACTTGCTCAACTAGACAATCAGGTACCACCACTTGGCCAAGTTGACACTAGATCCTGACTATGATATGTTGCATTTATCAAAACTTCATTCTCTTTTTTTATGGGGAGAGTGCATGGTCCAGGAAGCAAACCCAGGTCTCCCACAATGAAGGGAGCATTCTAACACTGAATCACCTGTGCACACAATACTTCATTCTTTTTAAGGAAGAATAATATTCCATTGTGTAGATACACCACATTTTCTTTATCCATTCCTCAATTGATGGGTATTAGATTATTCCCACATTGTGACTATTAGAATCATGTTTCAATGAACATCCATATGTAAATTTTTGCCTGAACATATGCTTTCAAAGGCTTTGGGTATATACTTAGGGATGCATTTTCTGTATCATAAGGAAAATCCATGTCTAACTTTTTAATGAACTGCCAGACTCTTCTCCAAAACACTTTATTTTTATGCTTTCACTAGTGGAATAATGTCCCAGTTTCTGCACAGCCTTTTTTTTAACACTTGTTATTGTCAGTCTTTTTGATATTAGCCATCCTTTTAGATATGCACTATCTCCTCATTGTAGATGCAGTTTGCATTTCCCTAAAGAGTAATTATTTTGAACTTATTTTCATGTCTTTATTGGTCATTTGTAAAACTTTTTTGAAGAAATCTCTATTCACATTATATTCCATTTTCAATTGGGGCATTTTGCTTGTAATCTTAGAGATGTAAAGGTTCCTTATATATTCTGGATACGAGTCTCTTATTAAATACATTTTGTAAATATTTTTGTCCATTTTGTGGTTGTCTTGATACTTTTTTTTATTAGAGCAGTTGTAGGTTTATGGAAACATGCAGAAAGCACAGGGTTCCTATGTATCCCCCTCACAATCTATTCCCCTACTATTAGCATTTTGAATTAGCGTGCTCTCTATGTCACAATTCATGATAATATTATTAAGAATATGATATTAAATGTTGTGCAGTGTTTACATTAGAGTTCACTCATGTTTTACAGTTTTATTGCTTGTGTGTGCATGTGTATGTTAAATTGAACACACCTAATAGTCCCCTTTTTTGTCTTTTTGTAATATAGATCTCAGGAGTGTTAATCACATACGCAAAGTTGTTTCTCCATCCCTGTGGTGGTTTGGAACTGCAGGTACCCCCCAGAAAAAGATGTTCTTATGCTTAATCCATACCTGTGTGTGTGAACCCATTGTAATTGGGATCTTTAGATGATGTTACTTTAGTTAAGGTGTGGCCAACCTCAATCAGGATGGATCTTAATCTTATTACCAGAATCTTTATAAAACCAAGAAAGCCACAGAGTGAGCAGCAAGAAGCTGAACGTCAGTAGAACCTGGCAGAAAAGGGAGAGATCAGAAGATGCAACCATGGCCTTCCCACTTGTCAAAAATCAACAGCAGCCAAAAGTACATAATTCCACAGTCTTAGGAAAGAAAGTATAATCCTAATGCTTCCTTGATTTGGGCATTTCACTTAAGCTCAAAAATATGACCCCTTAAACTCCCAGCATTTAAACAAACTCATATTGTATTTGCTTGAGAAGTCCTAGAAACTAAAACAATCACCATCATCCATTTCTAATACATTTCCATATCCTCAAACATAATCTCCATACCAATTAAACATTAACACCCATTCTGCTCTACCACACAGAACTGGGTAACCTGATTCTAGTTTCTCATTTCATGAATATGCATATTCTGTTTATGCCGCATAAGCAAGATCATACAGGATTTGTCCTTTTTTATCTGCCTTATTTCACACATGATGTCTTCAAGGTTCATCCACATTGTAACATGTGTCAGAATTAAATTCATTTTTACAACCAAGTTATACTCTATTGTATGTATATACCACATTTTGTTTATCAAATCATCTGTTGATGAATACTTGGTTTATTTCTGCCTTTTGACAATTTGAATAATGCTGCTATGAACATTGGTGTGAAACTGTCCATACTAGCCCCTGATTTAAATTCTTTTGGGTATATACCTAGTAATGTGATTGCCAGGTCATTCTTTACTTAACTTTTTGAGAAATAACCATACTGTTTTCAATAGCAACTGCACCATTTTACTTTCTCTGCAACAACGTATGAGTGCTCCTATTTTTCCACATCCTCTCCAACACTTACATTATATTTACTTTTTAAGAGAGGTTATTCTTGTGGGTGTGAGATGGATCCTTAGTGTGAATTTGTTTTGCATTTCTCTGATGGCTAATGACTTTAACCATTTTTTTCCTGTGCTAACTGTCCATTTGTGTATCTTCTTTGAAGAAGTATTAAAATAATTTACTCATTTTTAGTTGGGATGTATGTATTTTGTTGTTATGTAGTAGAGGTTCTTTAATTATTCTGGATACTAAGCCCTTATCAGATATATGTTTCCAAATATTTTATCCCATTCTGTTGATTGTGTTTTTACTTTCTTGATATGGTTATTTGATAAACAAAAGCTTTACATTTGATGAGGTCCATTTATCTACATTTTATTTTGTTTCTTATGCTTTTGGTATAAATCCTCTGCTTCCTAATATAAGACTTTTAAGAAGTTTCCTTGGAATTTCTCCAAGGAATGTTAGAATTTTAATTTTTATATTTAGGTCTTGATCCATTCTGAGTTGATTTTTAGATATCACATGAGATAGAGATCCACCTTCATTATTTTAAATATAGACATTCTGTTCTGCCAGCACCATTTCTTCTTTCCCCAGTGAGTGGACATGTCACCTTGGTCAAAAATAAGTTGGCAAAATGTTAAGGGTTAATTTTTGAGCTCTCAATTTAACTCCATTGGTCTCTGGGTTCATTTTTGTGCCAGTACCATGATGTTTTCATCATTGTTGCTTTGTAATAAGCATTTAAGTCAGGAAGAGTGAGACCTCCATTTTTTGCCTACTTTTTCCAGATTGTTTTGGTAATATTTGGCTCCTTATTCTTCCAAATAAATTTGTTAATTGGCATTATCATTTATGTAAGTTATGCTGTTTGAATTTTGTTTGTGATTGTGTTGAATCTGTAAATCATTCTGGATAAAATTAACTTCTTAAAAAGTATGTAGTATTCCAATCCATGGACATGGAATGTTCTTCCATCTATTTAGGCATGCTCTGATTTCCTTTAGCAAATTTCCATGTATATTCCCTTTACATCCTTGATTAAATTCACTCCTTGATATGTGATACTTTTAGAGGTTACTGTAAATGGAATTTTTTATTTCCTCCTTATATTGCACACTGCTAGTGTACAAAAACATTACTGAGTTCTGCATGTGGATCTTGTACCCCATCACTTGATAAATTTATTTATTAATTCTAGAAGTTTTTTGTAGTTTTTCAGGACTTGCTATATATAAGATCATGCCATCTGCAATAGTGAAAGTTTTGCTTCTTCCTTTCCAATTTGGATGCCTTTTTTTTTTTCTTGCCTAACTGCTCTGGGAAATACATTCAGTACTATGTTAATAACAGTGGTGGCAGCTGGCCTCCTTGTCTTGCTTCAAGTTTTAGAGAGAAATTTTTCAGTTTATCACCATTGAGTATGACATAAGCATTGGGTTTTTGATATATGCTCTTTTCATGATCATGAAAGTTTCCTCCTGTTGCTATTTTTCTAAGTGTTTTCAAGAAATGAACATAGATTTCATCAACTGCCTTTTTTTTCATCAAAAGAGGTGAATGTGCCTTTTTCTGGTCCTATTGTTAACGTGGTGATTTACATTATTTGATTTTTTCATGTTGAACCACACTTGCATAACTAGGATAAAACCAAATTGGCCATGATATCTGGTGCTTTTAATGTACTGTTGGATTTGATTTGCAAATATTTGTTGCGGGGGGTTTGCACCTGTATTCATTAGAGTAATTGTTTTGAAATTTTCTTTTCTCAGTATAACTTTATCTGGTCTTGGTATTAGGGTGATTTTTGCCTCAAAATGAATTAGGTAGCATCCCCTTTTGTACATTTTTGAGGGCAGAGTTTGAGCAGGCTTAATATTAATTCTTCTTATAATGATTAGTAGAATTCACCTGTGAAGTCATCTGACCCTTGACATTTCTTTGTTGGGAGGTTTTTGGTTACTGATTCGATCTCTTACCTGTAATTGGTTATTTGCAATATTCTGTTTTATTCTAGAATCAGTGTAGGTTGACTCAGTTCTTCTAGGAGTTTGTTCATTTCATCTAAATTGTCTAAACTGTGGGCATACTGTTGCTCATAGTGTCCACTTAGGATCATTTTTATTGCTGTGGGATTAGTACTAATGACCCACTGTTATTTCTGCCTTTATTTTCTCTCTTTGTTTTCTTTGTCAGTCTACCTAAGGGTTTTTCAATTCTATGGATGATTTTGAATAACCAACTTTTTGTTTTGATAGTGTTCTCTATTATTATTTTATGCTCTATTTCATTTTTTTTGCTCTATTTTTGTTATTTCATTACGTCTGTCTGTTTTGGGTTTAGTTTGCTATACGTTTTTCCAACTTCTCTAAGGTGTG
>PVIY010009222.1:0-40812 GCA_004026745.1 Myrmecophaga tridactyla | reverse complement strand
TTTAATGCATAAGAATAACTTCCAGGATAACCTCTCGACTCTGTTTGGAATCTCTCAGCCACTGACACTTTATTTTGTCTCATTTATCTCTTCCACCTTTTTGTCGAGAAGGTTTTCTCAATCCCTTGATGCTGAGTCTCAGTGCATTCTAGGATTTCTGTCCCACATTGCCAGGAAGGTCCACACCCCTGGGAGTCATGTCCACTTAGAAAGGGGGAGGGCAGTGAGTTTGCTTGTTGTGTTGGCTGAGAGAGACAGGCCATATCTGAGCAACAAAAGAGATTATCTGGGGGTGACTCTTAGGCCTAATTTTAAGTAGACTTAGTCTATCCTTTGTGGGGTTAAGTTTCATATGAACAACCCCCCAGATTAAGGCTCTGCCTATTGCTTTGGTTTTCCCCACTTCTTGTGAGAATATCAAGAATTTTCTACTAGAGGAAGTTGAATTTCCCCCTTTTCTCACCATTCCCCCAAGGGGGCTTTGCAAATACTTTTTGTTCACTGTTCCAATTGCTCTGGGATTTATCTGGGCATCACTCTGAACAACATACAAAATCTCATGTGCTACTCAAGCTTCCATGTACTTATGGTGTTCAATTAAGCTGTCCACATAAGTTATATTAGGAAATGCACTAGTCGAAATATAAATTTTCTACCAAGTAAATATTTTTGCTTTTGTTTCACACATAAGTTAAAGTTTTAAAATATTAATTGCCACCTATTTTCAACACCCTGGAGTATTGACATTCCTTTGTTCTTCCTCATGCAAAAAACATTTTTAAATTTGTACATTTAGTCACTATCATTATACATTCTAAGCATTCCTAGATTATACCATCTCAGTCTTTATCATATATCTTTCATTCTGATTTCATTTGTGTCTCCAGGCCTCCTCCCTCTATCATTCTCACATTCAGTTTCATTCAGTTTTCTAACATTATTGTGCTACAATCAGGTAGTATTGTGCTATCCATTTCTGAATTTTTACAATCAGTCCCTTTTGCACAATCTGCATCCCTTTAGCTCCAATTTCCCAATATCTACCCTATTTCTATCTCCTGATGACCTCTGTTCTTAACTGAAATCCTCCAAGTTCATTCATTAACGTTAGCTCATTTCCGTGAGACCATACAGTATTTGTCCTTTTGTTTCTGGTTAAGCTCACTCAACATAATATCCTTAAGGTCCATCCATGTTGTTACATCCTTCATAACATTATTCTGTCTTACAGCTGCATAGTATTCCATCATATGTATATACCACAGTCTGTTTATCCACTCCTGTGTTGATGGACATTTTGGCTGTTTACATCTCTTCACAACTATAAATAATGCTGCTATAAGCATTGGTGTGCAAATGTCCATTTGTGTCCTTGCCCTCATGTCCTCTGAGTAGATTCCTAGCAATGGCATTGCCAGGTCATATGACAATTCTATACTTAGCTTCCTGAGGAACTGCCAGACTGCCTTCCACAGTGATTGTGCCATTTGCCATTCTCACCAACAGTGGATAAGTATGTCTCTTTCTCCACATCCTCTCCAGCACTTGTCATTTTCTGTTTTACTGATAATGGCCATTCTGGTGGGTGTGAGATGATATCTCATTGTGATTTTGATTTTCATTTCCTGAACAGCCAGGGAAGTTGAGCATCTTTTCATGCGCCTTTTGACCATTTGTATTTCCTCTTTTGAGACTTGTCTGTTTAAGTCTTTTGCCCATTTTTAAATTGGGTTGTCTCTCTTTTTGTTGTTGAGTTGAGCGATCTCTTTATGTATTCTGGATACTAGACCTTTATTTGATATGTCATTTCCAAATATTGTCTCCCATTGTGCAAGACTTTTTTTCTAACTTTTGTGGTAGTTAGGTTCAAGAGTCAATTTGGTCAAGTGAAGGTGCCTAGTTCTATTGCTGTGCCATGAGCCAATGGCATGAGAACCTCGTTTGTTGCTGATTACATCTGCAGTCAGCTAGGAGGTGTGCCTGCTGCAACAAATGATGTTGATTTAATTAGCTTGAATCTTAAATGAGACAGCTCAACATAGCACAGCCCAAGAAGCTCAGCATACCTCATCTTAGCACTCACAGCTCAGCACAGGCTGTTGGAGATGCAGAAAGGAATCACCCTAGGGAAAGGTGTTGGAACCCAGAGGCCTGGAGCAAAGGCCAGCAGAGATCACCCTGTGCCTTCCCATGTAAGAAAGAACCTCAGTTGAAAGTTAGCTGCCTTTCCTCTGAAGAAATATACATTTTTAACTAAATATATCCCCTTTTATTAAAAGCCAATCCATCTCTGGTGTGTTGCATCCTGACAGCTTTGGTAGACAGAACAACTTTCTTATGAAGTTCTTTGATACACAAAAGTGTTTAATTTTGAGGAGTCCCCATTTATTTATTTTTTTCTTCAATGCTCACACTTTGGGTGCAAGGTCTAGGAAACTAACTCCTATTGTAAAATTTGTTATATATTTCCCTACATTTTCTTCTAAAAGTTCTATAGTCTTTGATCTAATGTTTAGGTCTTTGATCCATTTTGAGTTAATTTTTGTATAGGGTTTGAGATATGGATCCTCTCTCATTCTTTTCCATGTGGATATACAGTTCTCTAGGCACCTTTTATTGAAGAGCTGTTCTGTCCCAGGGGAGTTGGCTTGACTGCCTTATCAAAGATCAATTGTCCATAGATGAGAGGGTCTGTATCTGAACACTGTATTTGATTCCATTGATCAGTATATCTATCCTTATGCCAGCACCATGCTGTTTTGACCACTGTAGTTTCATAGTACACCTTATAGTCAGGTCGTGAGACCTCCAGCTTCATTTTTCTTTCTCAGGGTATTTTTAGCTATTTGGTGTGCCCTGCTCTTCCAGATATATTTGGGTATTGGTTTTCTATTTCTGAAAAGTAAGTTTTTGGGATTAAATTGGTATTGCAATGAATCTGTAAATCAATTTAAGTAGAATTGGCATCTTAACTGTATTTAGTCCTACAATCCATGAACACCATTAGCCCTTCTATTTATTTAGGTCTTCTGTGATTTCTTTAAACAATTACTCATGCTTTTGTTTGTCTAGGTCTTTTGTATTTTTACTTAAATTTATTCCTAAATATTTTATTCTTTTGGTTTCAATTTTAAATGGAATTTTTTTCTTGATTTCACCCTCACATTGTTCATTATTAGTGTATAGAAACACTACAGATTTTTGAGAGTTGATCTTGTATCCTGCCACTTTGCTGTATTCATTTATTGGCTCTAGTAGTTTGCTGTGGATTTTGGTGGGTTTTCAACATATAGTATCATATCAACTGCAAACAGTGAGAGTTTTACTTCTTCCTTTCCAATTTTGATGTTTTGTATTTCTTCTTCTTGTCTAATTGCTTTGGCTAGAACTTCCAACACAGTGTTGAATAACAACTGTTATAGTGGACATCCTTGTATTTTTCCTGATCTTAGGGGGAAAGTTTTTAGTTTTTCCCCATTGAGGATGATGTTAACTGTGGGTTTTTCATATATTCCGTTTATATCATGTTGAGGAAGTTCCCTTCTATTCCTATCCTTTGAAGTGTTTTCAACAAGAAAGGATGTTGAATTTTGTCAAACGCATTTTCTGCATCAATTGTGATCATTATGTGGTTTTTCTGTTTTGATTTGTTGATGTGGTTTTAAATTGATTTTCTTATGTTGAACCATCCCTGCATACCTGGGATGAATCCTACTTGGTCATGGTGTATAATTCTTTTAATGTGCCACTGGATTCGATTTGCAAGAATTTTGTTGAGGATTTTTGCATCTATATTCATCAGAGAGATTGGTCTGTAGTTTTCTTTTCTTTTAATATCTTTGTCTGGCTTTGGTATGAGGGTGATGTTGGCTTCATATAATGAGTTAGGTAGCCATCCCTCCTCTTCAATTTTTTTGAAGAGTTTGATGAGGACCAGTACTAATTTTTTCTTGAATGTTTGGTATAATTTACGTGTGAACCCATCTGGTCCTGGACTTTTCATTTTGGGAAGCTTCTTAATGACTGATTCAATTTCTTTACTTGTTTTTGGTGTCTTGAGGTCATCTATTTCTTCTTGATTCAATGTTGGTTGTTCATGCCATTCTAAGAAATTGTCCATTTCATCTATGTTGTCTAGTTTATTAGCATAAAGTTATTCATAGTAGCATCTGATTACCTCCTTTATTTCTGCAGGGTCAGTGGTTATCTCTCCTCTTCCACGTCTGATTTTATTTATTTACACCTCTTTCTTCTTCATTTTGTCAACCTCACTAAGGGTCCATCGATCATATTGATTTTCTCATAGGACAAACTTCTGGCTTTGTTGATTTTCTCGATTGTTTTCGTGTTCTCAATTTCATTCATTTCTGCTGTAATCTTTGTTATTTCTTTCCTTTTGTTTGCTTTGGGGTTGGTTTGCTGTTCTTTCTTTAGTTCTTCCAAGTGGACAGTTAATTCCTCGGTTTTTGCTCTTTGTTCTTTTTTGATATAGGCATTTAGGGAAATCAATTTCCTTCTTAGTACTGCCTTTGCTGCATCCCATAAATTTTGATATGTTTTGTTTTCATTTGCATTTGCCTCAAGATATTTACTGATTTATTCTGTAATTTCTTCCTTGACCCACTGATTGTTTCATTGTGTGTTGCTGAGCCTCCATATATTATTGATTTCCAACTTCATTCATTTGTGATCTGAGAAAGTGTTTTGTATGATTTTGATCTTTTTACATTTATTGAGACTTGCTTTGTGACCCAGCATATGGCCTATCCTTGAGAATGATCCATGAGTACTTGAGAAAAAGGTGTATCCTGCTGTTGTGGGGTGTAATGTTCTATAAATATCTGTGAAGTCTAGCTCATTTATTGTATTATTCAAATTCTCTGTTTCTTTATTGCTCCTCTGTCTAGATCTTCTGTTCACTGATGAGAGTGCAGAATTGAAGTCTCTAACTATATTGGTAGATGTGTCTATTTCTCTTTTCAGTGTTTTAGTATTTTCTTCTGTATTTTTGGGCACTTTGGCTCAGTCCATAAATATTTGTGATTGCTAGTCTTCCTGCTGAATTGTTCCTTTTGTTAATACATTGTGTCCTTCTTTGTCTCTTTTAATTGTTTTACATCTGAGATCTAATTTCTTGGATATTAGTATAGCTACTCCTGCTCTTGTTTTATTGTTGTTTGCATGGAATATCTTTTCCAAACCTTTCACTTTCAACCTATGTTTGTCCTTAAGTCTAAGATGTGTTTCCTGCAGACAGCATATAGATGGGTCCTGTTTTTAATCAATTCTGCTAGTCTACGTATTTTGTTTGGGGAGCTTAATCCATTAACATTTAGTGTTATTACTGTAAGGCCAGTACTTTCTTTTACCATTTTGCCTTTTGGATTTTATATGTCATATCTAATTTTTCTTATTTTTACCTTTACTGATATTCTTCATTTCTTCACTTTTCTCCACAACTCTCTCTCCTGTCTTTTCCTATCTGTCTCTTTTATGCCCTTTAGCATTTGTTGCAGAGCTGGTCTCTTCATCACAAATTCTCTTAGTGATTTTTTTTTTTACTGAAAATGTTTTAATTTCTCCCTCATTTTTGACGGACAATTTTGCTGTATATAGAATTCTTAGTTGGCAGTTTTTCTCTTTTAGTAACTTAAATATATCATCTCACTGTCTTCTCACCTCCAAGGTTGCTGCTGAGAGATCTATGCACAGTCTTATTGCACTTCCCTTGTATGTCATGGGTTGCTTTTCTCTTGCTGCTTTCAATATTCTCTCTTTCTCTTTGACCTCTAACATTCTGATTAGTAAGTGTCTTGGAGTACGTCTATTTGGATCTATTCTGTTTGGGGTACGCTGCACTTCTTGGATCTGTAACTTTAAATCTTCCAAAAAGTTGGGAAATTTTCAGTGGTAATTTCCTCCATTAGTTTTTCTCCTCCTTTTCCCTTCTCTTCTCCTTCTGGGACACCCACAACATGTATATTCATGCACATCATGTTGTCATTCAATTCCCTGAGTCCTTGCTCATATTTTTCCATTCTTTTCCCTTTATTTTCTTTTGCTTATCAGATTTCACATGTTCCACCCTCCAGTTCACTAATCGTATCTTCTAACTCTTGAAATATGACATCGTAGGTTTCCATTGTTTTTTCATCTCTTCTACTGTGCCTTTCATTCTCATAAGTTCTGTGATTTGTTTTGTCTGACATTCAATTTCTTCTTTTTGTTCATTCCTTGTCTTCTTTACACCCTACCTCAATTCATTGATTTGATTTTTGATGAGGTTTTTCATGTGTGTTTGAACATTCTGAATTAATTGTTTCAACTCCTGTATCTCATTTGAATTGTTGGTTTGTTCCTTTGACTGGGCCATATCTTCAATTTTCTTAGTATGATTCATTAGTTTTTGCTGGCATCTAGCCACTTAATTACCTTAATTAGTTTATTCTGGAGATTGTTTTCACTTTTTTTTTACCTAGGATTTTCTTGCTAGATGACTTTGTTGTCTATCTGTTCTTTGACATTCAGTTCAGCTTATTCTAGATCTCTAGCTTAGATTTTGTTTAACAGATCAGAAATTTTCAGTTCTCATTTTCTTGTTTCTTGCCCTGTCTGTATGGTGCCCTTTTCCCTACCTTAGAGGGTCTACTTAGAAATTATAGACCCCAGCCAGATTTTCCTAGACCAAACTGGTCTCCTCTCAGGACGACAAAGTCACCTGCATCAGTTTTCCTTGAGGGTGAGACCCAGTAGGTTCACAGCCTTTCCTATGAACTCTCTGGACTCTGCATTTTTTCTATCCTGCCCAGTATGTGGCACTTTTCTGATTGCAGGTCCCTCCTGCTTAAGGTGATGCAGTACCTTTAACCTCAGCAGACTCTCCTAGGTGGGGGCTAAAAGGCATATAAACCGCTTTGCACACCAAACATCAGTGGTTGAGACAGAGGAGAGGTTATTGGTTGGCTTTAATTTATAGCTTTACTTTTCCAGACCCTGGGGTGTGAATTCCTTGAGAGAGGGATTCTACCTGAGCTGGGCCCCATCCCTCTCCTGAGGAAGGCACAGGCTCCAGACAAACACACAAATGAGCTTAATTCTGCCTATGCCTGGGGCAGTTGGAGCCTCAGAAGGCTTGCAGCTGTATCCAAAGAGTAGTCAAGCTGTAGAAACACAGTCACAAAAAAGAAAAAGAAAAATCTTTTTCAGAGCAGGGTCCCCATTTCTGGGGTTTGCCAATGAACAGCTTAAGTTGGTATGTTGATTTGTGTATCTCCAGGTCCTAGGTGCCACCTCCTTTCCTTCAGGACCCAGACCCTTTCAAGTATTATGTGCTATTGGATCAAAAAAAAAACGCTGTTTTTTTTTCCTTTTTTTCCTTTTCCATCGGCCCTGCCCCGTCTGTGTTGGGGCAAAAATCAGCAACCTCAGCTTTTATCTGTGGTTCAGCTAAGCTGGAGGCCTATTTTTAGTAGTCAGAATTTGTTAATTAATTCTACAATTGGAGCTTGGTAGCGCTCAGCCCATGCTCCTGGTAAAGCCTCTTTCCTTTCCTCCTGGGAAGCAACCCATGGGGGAGGGGTGCTGGCTGCTGCAGCTTGAGGGACTCACAGTTCTTGGTGGGATTGCAGCCAGTCCAGCTTGTCCAGACTGGGGTAGGTTGTGTGTCTGGTCACTGACATGGCCTCCACAGTTGTTCTGTAGTGTTCCTGGCCAATTACTAGCTGCTCTGAAGGATGAAGTAAATCCAACACCTCACTAAGCAACCATCTTGGCCCCTTCTCACCCTTTTTCTTATTTTTGATGTAAGCATGTAGAGTAACAAATTTCCCTCTCAGCAATTCCTTTCCTGCATCCAATAAGTTTAATATGCGGTGTTCTCATTTTCATTCATTTCAAGAAATGTATTGTTCTTTGTAAATTTTTTGACCCACTATTTGTGTAAGATAATGTTATTTACTTCAATATATTTCTGGATTTTCCAATTCTGTGTCTGTTATTGATTTTCAGCTTCATTCCATTTTTCTCACAGGAGATGCTTTGTATATTTTAAGTTTTACAAATTTAGTGAGACTTGATTTGTGGCCTAACATGTGGTTTATCCTGGATAATGATCCAAGTGTGCTGGCGAAGAATGTATATTCTGATGTTTGGTGTGCGAAGTGGTTTATATGCCTT
This sequence comes from Myrmecophaga tridactyla, assembly GCA_004026745.1. Classification (NCBI taxonomy): domain Eukaryota; kingdom Metazoa; phylum Chordata; class Mammalia; order Pilosa; family Myrmecophagidae; genus Myrmecophaga; species Myrmecophaga tridactyla. Next base: position 32,637 of record PVIY010009222.1, on the reverse strand, counting down.
TCAATTCTAGTTCACTTACATAGTGTCCTAATTCTGTTTCCTTATTAATAGTCTCTCTAGCTGTCTATCTATTGATGTAAATGATGAAACAAAGTTTCCAACTATTTTGTAGAGGCGTCCATTTCTCCCTCCAGTTTTGCCAGTGTTTGTTTCATGTATTATTAGGCACCACAGTTAGGTGCATAAATATTTATGATTATTATTTTTCTTAATGTACTGACACTTTTATTAATATATAGTTTCAGTCTTTGTCATTTGTAACAGATTTTCACTTAAATTCTTGATATATTAGTATTAAATTCCTTTCATATTAATACAGGTACCCCATTATTTTGCAGTTACTATTGGCATGGAATATTTTTCCTTCCATTTATTTTACTTTTAAATGAATTGCTTCTTTATAACTAAATTGAGTCTATTATAAACAATATATAGGTGGACTATGCTTTCTTATACATTCTTCCAATCTCTGTCTTCTGGGGAGTTTAATGTATTAACACTCAGTGTTATTACTGTAAAGGCAGTACTTACTTCACCCATATTCTACTTTGGCTTTTATATGTCATATCTTTTTGCCTCTATTTTCCTGTATTGTGACTTCCTTTTATGCAAAGTTTATTATTTGTGATGCATCTTACAGATCCCTTTCTCCTTTCTGTTTCTATGTATGTCTATAGAAATATACATATTTTGGTTGCATGGTCCAGGAATCAAACCTGGGTCTTCTGCATAGAACATGAGCACCACTGAACCACCCATGCACCCATGTCTCTGAATATTTTGAAAATAATTTCTTCGTGGTTATCCTGGGGTTTGTATTTCACAACCTACATATAACCTAATTTTAAAAGATAGTGAGCTAGAGTTGTATACATTTTCTCTGCTCCCATAACTCCCAGTTTCTCCACTTTATTTTATTTTGTTCAGCATTAGGTCTGTATATTGTGCGTGCCCATTATTAGGACTTGTACCTTTTTTGATCAATTGTATTCTGACTTTTATTGAAGGAAAAAGTAGTTTTGTATATTGAGGATGCAGTACTACTGGAATTTGCATTTACCCTTTTAGTTACCCTTATTGAAGGTCTTCATTTCTTCACACTACACCAGTCAACTCTCTCCTGTATTTTCCTTCCAATCTGCAAAACTCCTGTTAGTAATTCTTTCAGGGTACGTCATTTAATGATGAACTCTGTCATTTTATATTTATCTGTGAATATTTTAAACTCTAATTCACTTTTTTTTTTTTTTGCATGGGCAGACACCGGGAACTGAACCCGGGTCTCCAGCATCTCATTCACTTTTGAAATACAGTTTTGTTGGAAAAGAATTTTGGCTGGAAATTTTTCTTTACGTATTTAAATGTGTCATACTACCACCTTCTCACCTTCATGATTTCTGGTGAGAGATGTACATTTAGTCTTAATAAAGATCCTTCAGTATGACAAATCACCTTTTGCTTGCTGCTTTCAGAATTTTTTATTTACCTCTGGCATTTGACATTCTGATTAGTATGTGTCTAGAAGTAGGTATATTATGGTTTACTCTGATTGGAGTATTTTGTGCTTCTTGGACAGGGATATTTATGTCTTTTATAAGAGGAGAACATTTTTAGCCATTATTTCCCCCAAATTCTTTCTGTCTTTTTCCCCTTCTCTTCTCCTTCTGGGGCACCCATAATGCATATGTTCATACACTTCATGTGTCATTCAATCTGAGGTACTGCTCAATTTTTTTCTATTCTTTTCTCAATGTGATCCTTGGACTGTGTGATTTTGATTGTCCTATCTTGTAGTTCACTTATTCTTATTTCTGCCTCTTCAAATCTGCTGTTGTGTGTTTTTAATCTCCATTATTGTGACTTTCATTCGCATGATTTCTTTTTTGTTTCACTTTCAACATACTCTTTATGCTTACATTTTCTCTTCTCAATATCCTTTAGCTCTATATCTTTATTTTCCTTCATTTCCTAGGAATTGATTAAGGAGAGTTGTTTGAAATTATTTGATTAATTTTCCAGATTCTCTGTCTCCATTGAAGTTTTAATTTATTCTCTTGACTGAGCCATGTATTCCTGTTTCTTAGAATGGCTTGAAATCGTTTGCTGCTATCTGGATATCTGACTTTGTTGATCTGATGTCTGATTTTCCTTCTTGTCCAAAGTTATATTGTTGCTTGGGTTATTGTTAAGGCTTCTCTTTGATGCTTGGTCCAACCTCCTCTGGAACTTTTGTATAGCTTGTTTTAAATGTTCAGATTTTCTCAACTCTTCTTCATATGATTCTTGCCCTGGATATTTGGCTCAATTTTTAAGATTATAACTTTTATGCAATTGTTTAACTTCTGGGAGAAAGCTTCTTACCTTTGAATCTTGAACATTTCTATTTGTTTTTGAGCAGAAATTTTTCCCCAGCTTCTATGATTTGTTTAAATTATCTTCCTCACTCTCTGTTTCCTTTTCCTTACACTTTTCCATTCTGGGACACTCCCTGCCTTACAGCTGTTCAGCCCCCCCCCCATTTTATTTTCTGTGATATTATCTACCTCCAGTTTCTTCCACATTAATGTAACCCACACCAGGGGTCCAGATGACACCAGTCCTTTAAGAAAGATCAATCCAGAAAGGTATATTTTGTGTTTAGGTGGTCCAGCATACAGAAACTGGATTAAAGGTGTGCGCCTCTTGCCAGTGGTTCTGTTTCAATTTCTTTGTTTCATCTTGGAGTGCCTTTGTATGTGACACCCCTCAGCTTCTTGTGTTCTTCCCTGGGTCTCTGTGGAATTGGGTTACTGAGCCTGAATATTCATGGGGTTCTCGCCCACCGGTTGAATGGCACTAAAATTTGAATCCACGGAAAAACAATCTGGATGCGCTGCCCCTGTTCAACCCCCAAGCTGTGTGGGACCAAATTGTGGGGATATGGAGGGACTGGTGGGTCCAGGAAGGCATCTTCTACCTGATCTTGGAGAATGTATTTCTTTTTCTTTGATTCAGTATTTGTGTAGTCCTTCTCTTGTCACTGTTGTCCTTTAGAGTTCCAAGCAAGTGGTATTTTCCTCTTATATTCATTGATTCTGAGGAGTGACTTCTCAAGGGGATGACTTACATTGCAATGTTGATGATGTCCTCCTCCCATATGAATTTGATTATTAGCTTTTCCATTTCTGTAAAGAGGAAATATGTTGGAATTTTTATTAGAATAGCTTTGAATCTGTATTTCACTTTGAATAGTGTTGACATCTTAGTACTTATTCTTCCAATCTATGCACACAGATTATTGCTCCATTTATTTACATCTTCTTTAACTTCTTTCAGCAATATTTTGTAGTTTTCTATCTATAAGTCCTTTACATCTGTCATGGTCAGGTTCATGTGTCACTTGGCTAGGTGGTGATACCTGTTTGTCTGGCTGGGCAAGTGTTGGCCTGTCTGTTGCTATGATAACATTTCATAAAATTTCATCATGATCATGTTGGCTGCATCTAAAGCTGATTCCATTTGTAATCAGCCAAGGGGAGTGACTTCTGCAATGAGTGATGCTCAATCTGATCACTGGAAGACTTTTAAGGAGGATTAAGAAAAGACAGGCTCTCTTCCTGCTTCAGCTGGCGAGACTCCCCTGTGGAGTTCATCCAGGAACTCCATCGGAGTCATCAGCTTCACAGCCTGCCCTATGGATTTTGGACTCTACATTTCCACAATCACTCGAGACACTTTGATAAATTTCATATTTATGGATATTTCCTGTTGATTCTATTTCTATAGAGAACCTTAACTAATACAACATCCTTGGTTAAATTTATTCCTAGATATTTTATTCTTTTAGTTGCTATTATAAAAAGATTTCTTTTTCTTGATTTCTTGTCAGAACATTCATCACCAGTGTATTCAAACACCATAGTTCTTTGCATGTGCATATTGCACCCCAATTTTCTGAATTTCTTTATTGGGTCTAATAACTTTTGCAGTAAATCTTTCAGGATTTTTTTATGTATGGGGCAGTTCGTCTGCCAAGAGGGAGAGCTTTTCCTTTATTATTATTATTATTATTTTTTGGCATGGGCAGGCATTGGGAATTGAACCTGGAACCCTGGAATGGCAGGCAAGAACTCTGCCTGCTAAGCCACCATGGCCCACCTCTTTATCTTTTTATGTGTCTCCCTACGTATATGTATTTCTATACCTATAACTAAATATACACAGATGCAGATATTTGATATATATATCGTAGGGAATAAGAGGGAGAATTTTTACATATTCCTTTGCTATTTTTACGTGTTTATTTCTTTTTCATGCCTAATTTCCCTGCCTAGAATGTCAGCACAATAATGAATAACAGTGGTGATAGTGAACATCCTTGTCTTGTTCCTTGTCTTAAAGGGAAAGCTTTCAGTCTCACCACTAAGTATGATTTTTGCTATGGGTGCTTCACACATGCACTTTATCATGATGTGTGCTTCCTTTCATTCCTTGTTTTCTAGCTTTCTGAATGCTTTATCAGAAAGGTTGCTGACTTATGCCAAATGCATTTTCCTGCATCCATTTAAATGATCATGTTTCCCCTTTATTCTATTAATGTGGGGTGTCACATTAATTGTTGTTCTTATGTTGAACTACCTTTCCATATCTAGGATAAATCCCACTTGAAAGTGTAATATTATTTATCTCATGCTTTTGAAATCAGTTTGCTGATGTTTTGTTTCTGATTTTTTGCAGCTATAATCATGTGGGATAGTGGTATGCAATTTCTTTTCTTGAGATTTCTTTATCTTATACTGTTATTAGGGTGTGTTGAGAAGTTTTTCATCTTCTTAATTTTTTGAAAAAATATGAGCAATACTGCTGTTAATTCTTTGAATTTTTGCTGACAGTCTCCGGTGATGCTCTCTAGTATTGGGCTTTTCTATGTTGGAAAGATTTTTATTACTGATTCAATCTTTTTATGTATTATTGCTCTCTTAAGATCATCTACTTCTTCTGGGGTCAGTATTGTCTGTTTGCAAGGTTCTAGGATTTGTCCATTTCATCTATATTATCTAGTATGTTGGCATACAGTGGTTCATAGTATCTTTTTTTGATACTTTTTATTTCTGTTGGGGTCTGTAATAATGTCCCCATTTTTTCCCTGATCTTAATTATTTATGACTTCTCACATTTTTTTCAGTCTAGCTAAAATTTTGTTGATATTAAAAATCTTTTTAAAGAACCAACTTTGGTTTTGCTGATTTTCTTTATTGATTTTTTGTTTTATATTGCATTCATTTCTGCTCTGTATTTTATTTCTTTCTTTCTGCTCACTTTGAATTTAGTTTTCTCATCTTTATCTAGTTGCTCTAGGTATGCACCTAGTTATAGCACTCTTTCTTTCTTAATGGTAAATGTTTAGGACTATAAATTTCCTTCTGAGTACCTTCACAGCATCCCGTATGTTGTGATATGTTTTATTCTCATTTTGATATGTCTCCAAATATTTCCTCATTTCTTCTTTGACCCATTGCTTTTATTATAGTGAGTTGTTTAACTTTCATATATTTGTGGATTTTCAAGTTTTCTGTTATTCATTTCTAGCTTCATTCCATTTTGATCACATTATATGCTTTAAATAATTTCAGGCTTTTAAATTTCAACTAGATTTGTTTTGTGACCTAACATGTGGTTTATCCTGGAGAGTGATCCATGTCCCCTTGAGAAGAATGTGTAATCTGTTATTTTGGGGTCCAGTATTCTTTATATGTCTATTAGGTCTAGTTCACTTATAATAGAGTTCAAAATCTCAATTTCCTTATTGATCTTCTGTATAGATGTTCTATCTGTTGATGAAAGTGTTATATTGAAGTCTCCAATCATTATTGTACAGTTGTCTATTTCCCCTTACTTTTTGTCAATGTTTGCTTCATATATTTTGGGGGCACTTTGTGTGTTATGTCATTTTGTTGTATTTACCCCTTCATTTGTATCTACTGAATATCTGTATAAACTGAATACTGTATCTTCTTTTATATTTTTAACTTTTGTAATTGTATAGTATAACATATACACAAAGAAAAGAAATAAAAAAGCAATAGTTTTCAAACCACTCTTCAACAACTAGTTACAGGACAGATCCCAGAGTTTGTCATGGGCTGCCAAATGATCCTCCAACACTTTTCCTTCTAGCTGCTCCAGAATATAGGAGGCTAGAGGGCTTAAATATTTTTTTTTTATCATCACAAATGGACTGTTTTTCCTTCTTTTTTATTTTTTTATTTTTCCCTCCTTTTTGTGAAAAATAACATATATACAAAAAATTATAAATTTCAAAGCACAATACCACAATTAATTGTAGAACATATTTCAGAGTATGACATGGGTTACAATTTCAAAATTTTAGGTTTTTACTTCTAGCTGCTCTAAAATACTGGAGACTGAAAGATTTATCATTTTAATGATTCAGCATTCATATTCATTTGTTAAATCCTATCTTCTCTGTATAAGTCCATCATCACCTTTGATCTTGCCATCCCACTCTTTAGGAGTATTTGGGCTATGGATATTCTAAATTTTTCATATTGGAAGGGTCTGCCACAAATATGGGGTAGGGAGATACTATCTGCTATTCTGGGGAGACTGGGCTAGGTTTCAAGACTTCTCTGGAACAGGAAGCCATCTGGTGGTTGTAGGTTCCTGGAAAGATACTCTAGTGCATGGAACCCTCGTAGAATCTTATATATTGTCCTAGGTGTTCTTTAGGATTGGCTGGAATGGTCATGGTTGGGAGTTGGCTGGTTAGGATAGATAGCAAGATCTAACAGAAGCTTGTGTAAAAGCAACCTCCAGACTAGCCTCTCAATTCTATTTCAACTCTCTCTGCCACTGATACTTTGTTAATTACACTTCTTTCCCCCCTTTTGGCCAAGTTAGAATTGTTGCTCCCACAGTGCTAGGTCTGGATTCATCCCTGGAAGTCATCTCCCACATCACCAGGGAGACTTACATGACTGGATGTCATCTCCATGTAGGGTGGAGGGCAACGACTTCAATTGCAGAGTTGGGCTTAGAGAGAGCAAGTCAAAATCTGAGCAACAAAAGAAGTTCTCCAGAAGTAACTCTTAGGCATGCCTATAGGCAGTCTAAGCTTCTCTGCTACCTACATAAGCTTCACAAGAGTAAGCCTCCTGATTGAGGACATGACCAATTGATTTGGGTGTCCCTAAAGTTTGACACAGTATCAGGGGATTCCCTGATGGTAAGGTTTAATTCTTTTTCCCATCCCTGAGGGGACTTTGCCAATACATTCTGATTATGTGTTTAATATAATCTAAGATATATCCATGCATTACAATAATCTATACAGTATTAAAGGACCTCTTTCTTATTCTGGGTTCCCTGTGTTTCAATTGTTGAAATGAGCTATACAGATAGGTTGAATTAGATTACGAACTACAGAAAATTTTAGCCCCAGACCAAATAAACCATTTTTCCATTGGTCTCAAAGAGTATGTGTGGTTCTAAAATATAGACACTGTCTTCCTTACTCCTATGCTCTGAATTACTTTAACCCCAACATGTTTGGCTTCATTCTTATCTCTAAATATCAGGTTTTATACATACACATGTATATATAATAACCTCTCAAAATCCAGAAATAATAGTCACCAATCTGGACTTAATATGTCTTCTCTAAAAGCTTGCAATCTAGGCCCCTGTTTTCTTATAAGCATTTTCTAAAGATGACCATATCATTGTTGATTTTTAGTTTCTGGCTTATTTTGTCTCACCAAATGTCCCATATGTTCATTGGAATCATTGCATACCTCACGTCTTTGTTGTTTTTTGTAGCAGCACAATTTTCATTCCTCAGTATACACCATCGTTCGCCAATCCACTTCTCCATCAGTGTGCATCCTTCAGGCACCTGTTTTCATTGGGTATCATGTAGAGGGCCCAAAGTTCACAGTCCATCAACATTCTCTATTTTGGATAATTTCATTGTTCCCAAGAGAAACGAAACCAATAAATACACCCTTGCCAAATATGAAATCTAAACTTCCTCTTAACTCTTGTCCCTCCACCCCATTATTTATCTCTGTTGTTGCTGTAGTAGTGGTGATGGTTTCATTTTGAGCATAGCTCATAGCATGCAATAACAGTTTTGTCCCTGTACCCTGGACTTAAACACTCTTTGTACAAGAATAATATCTTTGAAGTAATTCTTGCAAGAACTAATTCATATTTCTAGTGTTAATTAGTGGGACATGTAGGTCTATACAACCCCTTTCAATCTTGTTCATCTTCAACATGGTCATATTACTCATAGACCCACTAGAGAACCACCTTCACTCCTATCTTATTCCCTTACATTGGAGTTCAATCTCATTAGCTAACTGTTCACCCATCTCTAGCTTATATGTATCACTAAGACCCCTATATTCTGTATTATAAGCCTCTGATTATACCTTTATGCTTGTCATAAAAGTGGAATCATACAGTATATATCCTTTTGTGTCTGGCTAATTTCACTCAGCATTATGTCCTCAAGGCTCACTCATCATGTCGTGTGCTTCAGGATATCATTTTGTCTTATTGCTGCATAATATTCCATCCTAGATAAATACCACATTTTGTTGATCCACTCATCTGTTGCTGGGCATTTGGTTTGTTTCCAACTTTTGGTTATTGTGAATAAGGCTGCTATGAACATCAGTGTGAAAATGTGTGTTTGTGTCATTGTTTGCAGTTCTTCTGCGTATACACCAAGTAGTGCTATTGCTGGGTCATAGGGCAAATCCATATTTAGGTTCCTAAGGAACCATAAAGCTGTCTTCCACAGCAGCTGTACCATTGTATTAGTTAGGGTTCTCTAGAGAAACAGAATCAACAAGGAACACTCGCAAATACAAAATGTATAAAAATGTCTCATGTGACCACGGAAACGCAGAGTCCAAAATCCGCAGAGTAGGCTGTGAAGCCAACGATTCTGATGGAGGGTCTGGATGAACTCCACAGGAGAGGCTCACCAGCCAAAACAGTAAGAGCCTGTCTCTTCTGAATCCTCCTTATAAGGCTTTCAGTGATAAGATTAAGCATCACTCATTGCAGAAGACACGCCCCTTTAGCTGATTACAATTGGAATCAGTTGGGGGTGCAGCTGACATGATTATGATTTAATTCTATGAAATGTCCTCATTGCAACAGACAAGCCAGCACTTGCCCAACCACGACTTGGCCAAGTTGACACATGAACCTGAACATGATGGTCCACCCCTTGTCAACTTGGCAACTATACAAACCACCTTAAACCATACTTAATTTCTAAATAAAAAGCAATAAAACACACATTATCTTTTCTTTCACCTAACAATACTCAACTGTCCTGCATATAACTGGAAACACATTAAATCTCTCCAAAATAGGGTGCAAATCCTTGGGTAATATTCATTATTAAACTTGATATCTTGCAACTTAAATAGTATAACATGAACAAAACAGCATTACAGTCCTTGTTTCTGTAACTGATCACGTGGTAGAAGTTCATATTTATCTCTACCTTCTTCCACTACCCATTACATGTTCCCTTTACCCTCAGCAAGCATTCAGCTGGCCATAGTTCTTTGACAGGTGGGGTGACCCAAACCTTCATTCCTGAAGTTTCAGAGCCATTGGTAGTCCTGCCTGGATTGCATTGTTGCAGTTTTCTATTGATATTAATCACAGGGCATGGTAGTACTAAAAGACACCCAAGGGGAGCTCCTATATTCAAAGAAAACTCTTCTTTACCTCTATTATGTAGCTGGGGTCCCACTTCCTCCTGATAGTCAGGGTCAATTACCCCAGACAATAATGTAATCCCCTTCTTGGCTTGTTGATCCAGTGGCATAAGTAGTCCAAAGTGACCAGGTGGCTGTCTTAGATTCCAGTTCCATGAAGAGGCCACAGCTCTGGTCTGGGAAAGAGAAGTTAATGTGGCAAGAGTGGAAACCATGGGCATTTGGGCCACTTCTTCATGTAACTTACTTGTGCCTTCAGGACCTGCTCTGGCTCTATCACATATATACCATTTCCACTTTACAATAGAGTGCTGCTGTGCGTGCCCAACTTTATGGCTTGGTGGGTCAGACAACACCCAGCTCATGATAGGCAACTCGGGTCTCATGGTATCTTGGTGGCCATTGGTTAAGCGTTCAGTCTCTACTAAGGCCCAGTAACAGACCAAAATCTGTTTCTCAAAAGGAGAGTAGTTATCTGCAGCAGATGGTAAGGCTTTGTTCCAAAATCCTAAGGGTCTGCATTGTGATTCTCCTATAGGGGCCTGCCAAAGGCTCCAGACAGCATCTCTATTTGCCAGTGACACTGCCAGCATCATTGGATCTGTTGGATTATATGGCCCAAGTGGCAGAGCAGCTTGTACAGCAGCCTGGCCCTGTTGCAGAGCCTCCTCTTGTTCAGTTCCCTACTCAAAATTAGCAGCTTTTCTGGTCACTAGATAAATGGGCTGGACTAACACACCCAAATGAGGAATATGTTGTCGCCAAAATCCAAAGAGACCAACTAGGCATTGTTCCTCTTTTTTGGTCGTAGGAGGGCCAGATGCAGCAACTTATCCTTCACCTTAGAAGGGATATCTCGACATGCCCCACACCACTGGACACCTAGAAATTTCACTGAGGTGGAAGGCCCCTGTATTTTTGTTGGATTTATCTCCCATCCTCTGACACACAAATGTCTTACCAGTAAATCTAGAGTAGTTGCTACTTCTTCTTCACTAGGTTCAATCAACATGATGTCATCAATATAATGGACCTCTCATGGGAGGGAGAAATGATGAAGGTCCCTGTTGATAAGATTATGACATAGGGCTGGAGAGTTGATATATCCCTGACGTAGGACAGTGAAAGTATATCGCTGACCTTGCCAGCTGAAAGCAAACTGTTTCTGGTGGTCCTTACTAATAGCTATTGAGAGAAAAGCATTTGCCAGATCAATAACTTCATACCAGGTACCAGGGGATGTATTGATTTGCTCAAGCAATGATACCACATCTGGAAGAGCAACTGCAATTGGAGTTACCATCTGGTTGAGCTTGCAATAATCCACTGTCATCCTCCAAGACCCATCTGTTTTTTGCACAGGCCAAATAGGAGGGTTGAATGGGGATATTGTGGGAATCACCACCCCTGCATCCTTCAAGTCCTTAAGAGTGGCAGTAATCTCTGAAATCCCTCCAGGAATCCGGTATTGCTTCTGATTTACTATTTTGCTCGGTAGTGGCAGTTCTAGTGGCTTCCACTTGGCCTTTCCTACTATAATAGCCCTCACTGCCGAGCTAGAGAGCCAATGTGGGGATTCTGCCAGCTGCTCAGTATGTGTATACCAATTATACATTCTGGAACTAGGTAAATAACTACAGAATGGGTCCAAGGGGCCCACTGGACTCACTGTGAGGTGGACCTGAGCTAAAACTCCATTGATCACCTATCCTCCATAAGCCCCCACTCTGACTGGTGGTCCAGAGTGATGTGTTGTGTCCCCTGGAATTAATGTCACTTCTGAACCAGTGTCTAATAATCCCCAAAATATCTGATCATTTCCTTTTCCCCAGTGCACAGTTACCCTGTAAAAGGCTGTCCATCTCCTTGGGGAGGGCTTGGAGGAAGATTAACAGTATAAGTTTGTGGCAGTGTAACAGGGTTCTCCCCCAAATGAACTTGGCCTCCCCTTCATTCAAGGGTCTCTGGGTCTGTAAACTGTTTCAAGTCTGGAAATTGATTAAGGGGCCATGACTGTTTGTGTAATTCAGGTTAGACTTTTGTTCACTTGACATAGTACTCTTTTGTTTATACAGCTCGAACAAAAATTTAGTAGACTGCCCTTCTATTGTATTTCTAGGTACCCCATGATTTACTAGCCAATGTCACAATTCTCTGCGTGTCATATAATTTTGATACCTGCTTTGAGTTTGCTGTCTATTATAAGAGCCATGTCTGCCCTGTCTTTGGCAATTAAGTACTGCCACCTGGCTTCTGCCAATTTGGAATCTTGTCATCCCCATTGTGTTTAAGGATTCCAGCTCAGTGACAGCAGTTCCTACAGTACTGACCTACAGAGAAGTGCAACCACAGAGCTCTTTAGGGATGGGGGTGCTAGTCTCATGAATTTATTTCTCACTGTTCTGGTAAAAGGTGCCACCTCCGGACATTCCTGGGGTGTAAGAGCAGGCTTTGCATGATAAATCCACTCTAACATTCCAATCTCTCTAAGCCTCTGGATCCCTTCATCTACATTATACCAGGGCAGTTCTGGCATTTCAACTTCAGGTAATGTCAGCCACCTTTTGATCCATGTTTCAACCAACCATCCAAACTGTTAATACCTTTTGTAACTCCTTGAGCTATAACATTGAAATCAGAATCTCTGCTTACTGGGCCCATATCAATAAATTCAGCCTGATCCAGCCTTATATTCCTCCCGCCATTATCCCACACCCTTAAAATCCATTGCCACATGTATTCCCCTGATTTCTGTCAATATAAATTGGAAAACTCACACAGTTCTTTTGGAATATAATGTTCCTCCTCATGTGTGATACTATGTACCTTACCTTTAGGGGCCTGTTGGGATTTTAGTCTAGTTATAGGTCTGGAAGAAATGAGGGGTGGTGGGGGTGGTTCATGGAAAGAATTAGAAATAACTTCCAAGCCATTTGCCTCAGGGCCTTCATTTGTTATTTGATCTGGTGAAACTGGATTAATACTCTAGGGCTAATCCCTTCAGGAGGAGGTTGGGTGGCCAACTCCTCCAGGCAGGCTGGAGGTGGGCAGTTATGTCCTCAGGACAAACTATTACAGGGTTATCTAGATAAGTCTCAGCATGATCTATGGCTTCAACCTCACCCTCAACATCATTATCAATCCATATGTCACCATCCCATTTTTCAGGGTCTCACTCTTTTCCAATCAATGGCCTTGTTGTGGGGTGCACCGAAAGAGAGACCACATAATTCAAAACTGCAAGCCAATTTGGAGTCTTTATTAGCCAGCTGGTGACTGTCCCAGAAACTTCCAAGAGGGAAGATTCACAAAGCAGGACCCTGAGGTTTTCAAGGTGTGCTAATAAAGGCTAAAATTATGTTGTGGTTTTGCAGTTGCTAGCAAGCAAGTGTATCATAGAAGCAGAAAAATGCCATTAGCTGTTGCCAAAACACATCCCATTCTCTCAATTTCTTAACATTGGTTATTGTTTAACTCTTGGGGACATTCTGCCCCAATGTTGTGGGGACTTTCCCTGCTTAGGCCTGATTGATTGCCCCTGGCCCTTCACGTTCCCCACTGGTTTTATGAGAGACTCAAATCATTGTTTCTTTATTTTGAATATAAATTTGCTGATATTGGGTTCCAAGGACTAATAATTTAACAGTTTGTATTTATGAGGTTAGACAGTTGATTATACAGGATCCAACCATTAAGCTTAATAATATGTGAATTAGGGGCCCTGCTACGGTGGACAAGAGCATGGTCAGCCATGGGGACCAAGAAAATAAGTTTAGGGGCAGGATTTGTTGGTCCCAGATGGGCTGCCTTCACCAGTTCCCGAGTTTGCTGGGTGGTAGATTGCAATGTCTGTAATGATTCTATAAGAGAATGGTTATTTAATTCAGCTATTCCCCCCCAATTTCGAGATTAGTGGAGGTGGTCATTTAAACATGATTTCATATAGGGTAATTCCCTTAACATAGGGAGTACATTTAGTCCTTAGGAGGGCAAATGGAAGGAGAGTCACCCAGTTTTTGCCAGTCTCAAGCTTTAGTTTATTCAAAGTTTCTTTGATTGTTCGATTCATTCACTCAACCTGTCCTGAACTCTGTGGCTTATAAATACAATGTAACCTCCATTTGATATTTAATACTTTTGCTAATAATTGAGTAAGCTGGGCGATGAACGCCGGCCCATTTTCGGACCCCATTGCAGTTGGAAGGCCAAACCGGGGGACAATTTCAGAAACTAGTTTTTTTATTACTATTTGTGCTGTCTTGGTTCTGGTAGGAAGTGCCTCAGTACATCCGGAGAAGGTGTCAATGAAGACTAACAGGTATTTGTACCCATATAGGCCAGGTAATATTTCCGTGAAGTCTATTTCCCACTGCTTTCCTGGGGCTTAACCCCTCAGCCTGGTTCCTTGGGACATTTTTCTCCCTTGGCTGGAATTTACCTGGGCACAGATGTGTCATCTGAATGACACTTGCTGGGCTTGTTGCTGCAATCGGGGGATGTAATAATCTGTAAAAGTTCAGTTAGTTTTGTACAGCCCAGGTGTGTGCTTTGGTGAACCTGGGTAACTAAATTTTTCCCCAGCTGCTCTGACACTAGGATTCTCCCATCTGGGAGAATTTTCCAACCATCCAGATCTGTTTTAGTGCCCAGGGTCTCACCCAATTTAATCTCTTCCCCGGTATATTTTGGAGGGCTCAGCAATACTCACCCCAGCAGAACAGGACATATCTGCAATGTCCCCACTGGTTTTTGGGCAACCTCTTTTGCCATTTTGTCAGCCAAGGCATTTCCTCTGGTGATTTGAGTTTTAACAGTCTGACGTCCTTTGCAATGTATAACAGCTGCCCTTTTTGGCAACCAGATAGCCTCTAGCAAGGTGAGTGTTTCTGGTATATTTTTTTATTTCCTTTCCTCCTGATGTCAAAAGGCCCTATTCCTGATATAGTGCTGCATGGACATGCACAGCTGTGAAGGCGTACCTGCTGTCCATGTAGATGTTAGCAACCTTCCCCTTTCCCCACCTTAGGGCTTGGGTCAGAGCTATTCGGCCTTCTGGGCTGAAGTCCCATGTCCTAGAGCCTGAGCCCAGATGACCCAGTCCACAGTTACCACCATTACCCCCGCATGCCTAATACCCTTTGAGACGTAACTGCTTCCATCTGTATATAATTCTTCATCAGGATCTGGCCAGGGGTTGTCAGTGAGATCAGTTCTCAGGTTCGTGAGAGATTCCAAAATCTTGCAACAGTCATGAATGGGCTCAGACGGGTCATCTTCCAGAAGCAAGGTGGCAGGGTTAAGAGCTGCCATTTTTAAGAAGCGGATTCTTGGGGGATCCAGCAGCAGTACCTGATATTGGGTTATCTGGGTGTTTGAGAGCCATCTCTCAGGCGGGCTCTTTAGTAATGTTTCTACTTAATGTGGGGCCACTATATGTAAGTCCTGTCCCAGCATTAATTTAGATGCTTTCACTAAAATGGCTGTGGCAGCAATGGCTCAGAGGTATTTGTATCCATATAGGCCAGGTAATATTTCTGTGAAGTCTATTACCCACTGCTCCCCCGGCTGCCACATAGTCTAGTCTTTTAGACAGGTAAGCAACTGGCCTTTTCCATGGTCCTAGTGTCTGAGTGAGGACTCCTTTTGCTATTCCTTGTGTTTCAGCAATGTGGAGCTGAAAAGGTTTGGACAGGTCTGGCAAGGTTAAGGCGGGAGGGCTCACAAGTGCTTGTTTTAGCATTTTGAAAGCTTTGTACTCAGTCCATGTTAGGGCTTCCTCCTTTCTCCCTGTGCTGATGTACAAGGGTTTGGCTATTTCTGCAAACCCAGGAATCCAGAGCTGGCAATATCCAACTGCTCCTAAGAATTCCTGCACCTGCCTTTTTGTTTTTGGTTGTGGTATTTTTAGGATACCTTCAATTCGATTAGAAGACAGGGCTCTTTTTCCCCCTTTTAATTCATACCCTAAGTATGTTGTCCAGCTAGTGCAGAGTTGGGCCTTTTTTGGCTGAGACCCAATAGCCCAGCTGAGCTAACTCCTGTAACAAGTTTTCGTTTGCTTTTTTACAATCTGACAGGTTACTAGCTGCCAGTAGGAGGTCATCTACATATTGTAAGAGGGTTACCTCTGGATGCTTTTGTCTATAATGAGTCAGGTCCTGACTTAAGACTTCATCGAACAGGGTGGGGGAATTTTTGAAACCCTGTGGCAACTGAGTCCAGGTTAATTGTCCAGAGAACCCCCACTCTGAGTCCGTCCATTCAAAAGCAAAGATGGGTTGACTTACCACAGCCAGGGGAAGCAAAAAGAAGGCATCCTTTAAGTCCAGAACAGTGTAGACCTGCTGGCTGGGAGATAACTGGCTCAAGAGTGTATATGGGTTAGGCACAGTGGGGTGAATGGTTTCAGTTTTTTTGTTTATCTCTCAGAGATCTTGCACTGGCTGAAAATCATCATTCCGGGTTTTTGGACTGGGAGAAAGTGGGTGTTCCAGGCCAAATGGCAGGGGACTAGAATACCTGCTTCCAGGATTCTTTTGATATAGACTTCAATGCCTTTTTTAGCCTTTAAGCTTATTGGGTATTGTCAGGCTTCGATTGGGGTGGTGGTGCTAGCCATCTGGACAACAATGGGGGGCTGGTGGGTGGCTAATCCTGGTAGGTTAGTTTCTGGCCATACACCTGATATTTTCTCTTTAAATTTCCACAAATATGGGCCTGGGGCCAGCAGCGCCACCTCTGCAGTAAGTAAATACTCTTCTGAGAAGGGGAAAGTGAGGAGGATTGCCGAGGGGTTTGTATTGAAGGAGAGCTCAGCCAAATCATTTTTGAAAGATGGTGGCTTGTAATTTCTGGAGAAGATCTCTCCCCAAAAGGGGGTATGGACACTCTGGCATCACAAGAAACAAGTGGGTGACAGTTCCTTCCCCAAGTTAGTGATCCTAGTCTTAGTCCATGGGTAAGACTTTGTCTTTCCCAATGCTCCCTGTATGGGGATTTTTTCCTTAGATATGGGCCCTTCTGCCTGCTGGAGGACAGAGAAAGTCGCCCCAGTATCCACAAGAAATTTTATAGGCTTGCCCCCAATTTCTAAGGTGACCTTGGGTTCCTGGGGGCTCAACAGAATGAAAACAATTCACCTCTTCAACTAGAACGTGGGCTGGTTTCAATTCTTTAAGTTCTCTTTTAGAGCATTCATTTTTCCAATTGTCCTTTTTTTTTTTCAGTAGGCACATTGCTTTGTACCTAGGTCCAATCTTTTTCCTTGGTTTCCTTTCTTTTTTTAATGGTTTTCTGTTTACCTTTTTGTTTTTCCTGTTCAGCCATTGTGGATACTAAAATTTTGGCTGTTTTTTGGACTGCATGGTCCTAGGGTCATCTCTGTTATTAAAAGTCTTTTGGGCAATTTCTATCAGTTCAGACAGCACTTTACCCTCAAATCCTTCTAATTTCTGTATTTTTTTTCTTATATCTGGGGCTGACTGGGTGACAAATGCTATATCTATGGCTCACCTATTTTCAAGCGCCTCTGGATCTATAGGGGTGTAAAAGTGGTATGCCTCCAGGAGGTGTTCAAGGAAAGTGGCTGGAGATTTGTCTGGCTTTTATATGGTTTCACATACCCGAGACAAGTTGGTCAGCTTCTTGGCCGCTGCTCGTATTCCCCAGAGCAGAGTCTGGCGATGCCAATCAAGAGCCTCCTTACCTCCACCAGGGTTGGGGTCCCATCTGGGATGGGTGGAGGGGAACACAGCCTCTAATCAGGTTGATTCAGTAGTAGGTTGTCCATTAGGCCCAAGAATTAACTGCATCGCCTCTCTCCTGACTCAGTCTCATTCCTCAGAGGTGAAGAGCGCCTGGAGCTGTTGGTAGTCATTCCAAGTGGGCTGGTGGGTAAAAAAGACAGTCTCCAAAAAGGAGATGAGCCCTTGGGGCTTTTCAGAGAAAGAGGGATTCTGGTTTTTTCAATGGTAGAGATTGCTAGAGGGAAAGGGGATATATACCATGAAAGGTGGGCAGTCATCCCCTGGGGCAGGGCCAACCTGCCTCAAGGGTAAAATTGGAGCTCCGGAAGAATCCGTTGTTTGTGAACCAGAAGAAGGGTGGTAAGCAGAGCCATTTCTGGTATGAGGGGGACTGAAGTTCACCTCCTGGCTATCAGAGGGGCTGGTTGCCACCTCTTGGCCATTTTTTCCCCTCTGGTATTAGAGGTGGAGGAGGGGCTGTTGGGTATGGGGGAGGGTCCATCAAGAGCAGATCCTCTGATGGTCCTGTCAATACTGGGATTCCATTAGTTCTTTCTTTTTGAGAGGTGTTTATTAAGAGGGCCATTTTGGCTCTGGGGGAGGAGTCTTTCTTTTTGGGACTCCAGGCAAGACCATAATCACTTGGGTTTTTCTGTTAAAATTTTAATCCAAATTAGTGTATAGGGGATTTGGTCAGGGTGGCCTGGATTACCAAAATTTGTTCTTTGGACTTTATAAGCTGCAGATAGATCTGTGATTCCCTCAGGAGGCCACCAAGAACCAAAAATTGGCCACTCCCATGAGCAGATTTTTTTCAACTTGAAGGCATTGACAGGGGCTCCACAGTCTCTGGCCTTCCGCTGAAATTCCTGGAAATTTTTCAAAAAGCATTGAAGTAGACAGATAAGCTTGACTGACCCATGGCAATTATGACAAGAATGACACAGAATGCGACAGAACAACACAGAATGTGATGAGACCAACAGATGAGAAAAGGGACAAACTAAACCAAGTCACACAAAAGCCTTATCCTTGATTGATTCCTAACCAGAATCCCCGGACAATGTCTTGCTCCGGGACCTGACCTTGGAAGTAATGCTGTATCCAGCCTTCCAGAGGTCCCTGACCTGGATCCAGTAACAGACATGTACTCACTGGTGAGGTTCCCAGAAACAGATGACTCCACCAGATTTTGTATAATTTCAGAGGGTCCTGTAGAACCGGCCCAGTTCCTGGTCCTTGCCTGGGGTGGAGGAACGTCTATCCGAGGCCTTCCCCTAGGCTGGACCTCAGTTCTGGGGACGGTCCCCAGGACCTGTGGTCATCATATGTCCTGTTGAGGATGATCTCGCTGGGGCCTCCAAATGTTGTGGGGCAGTGCTGAAAGAGAGACCACGTAATTCAAAACTGCAAGCCAATTTGGAATCTTTATTAGCCGGCTGGCGACTGCCCCAGAAACTTCCAAGAAGGAAGATTCACAGAGCAGCACCTAGAGGTTTTCAAAGTGTGCTTATACAGTCTAAAATTATGTTGTGGTTTTGCAGTTGCTAGCAAGCAAGTGTATCATAGAAGCAGAAAAATGCTGTTAGCTGTTGCCAAAACACATCCTGTTCTCTCAGTTTCTTAACATTGGTTATTGTTTAACTCTTGGGGACATTCCGCCCCAGTGTTGTGGGGATTTTCCCTGCTTGGGCCTGATTAATTGCTCCTGCTTACTCCTGATTGATTGCTTCTGCCCCTTCACACCCTCACTTTAATGGCAAACACCATGCAAGATTGAGATTTCAGTTAATGTTGTAAAGTTGCTACTCTAACAATAAGATTCTGAGTCTGATTTTCAGAGATCTCAAGTCTACAGCTACAGGAAATAATATTTTCCTTCAGGATACTCATAGAAACATCTACATCTTACAGACAGCACTTAAGCTTCTTGTTTGAAGGCTTAAGCACATCCCTTTCAACCCTTAATGTAGCCAGTGTATCTAACAACAACTAGCCAACATCTCTATACCTCTTATTTCTACAAAACTCTGTAAAGGTATCAAAAACATTATCCTTCAGAGCCTGGCTTTATACAAGTGAAGCATTAGGAGAATCAAATGGTGACATTTGACTATCTCTGTTGCCAACTCACTCCATGGATTGGGAGTGTCATTCTGATTACAGGAATCAGAGTACTTTGTGTCTTTGAGTCCAGTCAGAGTAGAAAACCATTCATTAAAACCCATTTTTAAGATTCTATTTTTTAAGAACCACTCCTGGTACCAAGATGTTTAAGTTAGGGTTCTCTAGAGAAATAGAATCAATAGGGAATACTCACAAGTATAAAATTTATAAAATGTCTCATGTGACCGCGGGTACGCAGAGCCCAAAATCCGCAGAGTAGGCTGTGAAGCTGATGATTCCGATGGAGGGTCTGGATGAACTCCCCAGGAGAGGCTCACCAGCTGAAACAGAAAGAGCCTGTCTCTTCTGAATCCTCCTTATAAGGCTTTCAGTGATTAGATTAAGCATCACTCATTGCAGAAAACATGCCCCTTTGGCTGATTGCAAATGAAATCAGCTGTGGATGGAGCTGACATGATCATCATTTAATTCTATGAAATGTCCTCACCGCAACAAACAAGCCCGCACTTGCCCAAACACCACTTGGCCAAGTTGACACATGAAACTGACCATGACAACCATTATACATTCCCACCAGCAGTTCATAGTGTCCCAATTTCTCCACATTCTCTCCAACATTTGCAGTTTCCTCTTTCTTTAATAGCAGCCATTCTTATAGGTGTAAGAGGGTATCTCATTGTAGTCCTGATCTGCAATTCCCTTATAGCTTATGAAAACGAGCCTCTCTTCACGTGCTTTGAGCCATCTGTATTTGCTCTTCAAATGCCTTCTCATAACTTTAGCCCATTTAATAATTGGGTTGTATGATCTCTTGTTGAGGTGTATGACTTCTTCATGTATAGAGTATACCTTTGTGTGATGTGTGATTTCCAAATATTTTCTCCCATTGAGTTGGCTCCTCTTCACTTTTTTGACAAAGTTGTTTGAAGTACAGAAGCATTTGATTTTGAGGAGTTCCCATTTATCTGTTTTTTTTCTTTTCAGCATTTGCTTTGGGTGCAAAGTTTAGGAAGATACCTCTTGTTACAAGGTCTTGAAGATATTTCCCTACATTTTCTTCTAGAAGCCTTATGGTGGTAGTTTTTATATTTAAGTGTTTGATCCACTTAGAGGCAAATTTTGTATAAGGAATAAAATAGATCCTCTTTCACTCTCTTAGCTATTGATATCCAGTTCCCTCATCCCCAATTATTGAAAAGACTGTTCTGTCCCAGTTCAGAGGATTTGAGAGCCTTGTCAAAAATCAGTTGACTATAGATTTGGTGGTCTATTTATGCACTCTCGATTTGATTCCATTGGTCAATGCTTCTATCTTTGTTATTTTGACCATTGTGGCTTTATGATAGGTTTTAAAGTCAGGGAGTGTCAATCCTTCCACTTAATTTTTCTTTTTTAGAATGCCTTTAGCTATTTGGGGTCTCTTTCTCTTCCAGATGAATTTGGTAATTAGCTTTTCCAAATCTTTAAAGTAAGTTGTTGAAATTTTTATTGGTACTCTATTGAATCTGTAGACCAATTTGGGGATAATTGGCATCTTAACTATATTGAGCCTTCCTATCCAGGAGCAGGGAATGTCTTTCCACCTATTTAGATCTACTTTGATTTCTTTTAGCAATGTTGTGTAGTTATCTGTGTACAAGGCATTTACATCCCTTGTTAAGTTCATTCCTAAATACTTGATTCTTTTGGTTGCTATTTTGGATGGAATTGTTTCCTTAATTGATTCCTCAGCTATGTCATTGCTTCTGTATAGAAATGTTACTGATTTTGCACATTGATTTTATATCCCACCACCTTGCTGAATTTGTTTATTAGTTCAAGTAACTTTGCTGTAGATTTCTCAGGATCTTCCAAGTATAGTGTCATATCATCTGCAAATAATGAGAGTTTTATTTCTTCTTTTCCAATGTGGCTGCCTTTCTAGCTAGAACTTCTAGTACAATGTTGAATAATAGTGCTGACAGTGGGCATCCTTGTCTTGTTACTGAACTTAGGGAGAAAGATTTCCATCTCTGTCCACTGAGCATGATGTGGGCTATCAATTTTTCATATATTCCCTTTATCATATTGAGGTAGTTACCTTTGAGTCCTAACTTTTTAGCACATTTTTATCAGAAAAGTATGCTGAGTATTGTCAAATGCTTTTCCAGCATCAATCGCGATGATCATGTGATTTTTCCCTTTGATTTGTTAATGTGCTGTATTATATTAATTGATTTTCTTGTGTTGAACCATCCTTGTATTCCTGGTGTAAACCCCACTTGATCATGGTGTATAATTCTTTTAGTGTGTTGTTGGATTTGATTTGTTAATATTTTATTGAGAATTTTTTCATCTATGCTCATTAGAGAGATTGGCCTGTAGTTTTCCTTTCTAACAGCAGTTTTACCCAGTAAAAATGATTAAATGATAGTTTTAAAATGATAGCTTCATAAAATGAGCTAGAGCGTTCCTTTTTCCTCAAGTTTTTGGAAAAATTTGAGCAGAATTGGCATTAGTTCTTTATGAAATGTTTGAAAAACTTCCCCTGTGAAGTCATCTGGCCCTGGGCTTTTCTTTGTTAGAAGATTGTTGATGACTGATTGAATTTATTTACTTGTGATTGGCTTGTTGAGATCTTCTATTTCTATTTGAGTCTGTATGGCTTGTTTGTGTGTCTCCCTTCTCTTTTCTGATTCTGTTTATTTGCATCCTCTCTCATTTTTGTCAGTCTTCCTAGTGACCCACCAATAAAATTGATTATCTCAAAGAACCAACTTTTGGTTTTATTGATTCATTCTATGGTTCTTTTGTTCTCTCATTCGTTTACCTCTGCTTTAATCTTTGTTATTTCTCTTCTTCTATTTGCTTTGTGGTTAGTTTGCTGTTCTTTCTCAATTTCTTCCAGGTGTGCTGTTACATCTTCAATTTTTGCTCTTTCTTGTTTTTTAATATAGGCATTTAGTGCAATAAATTTCCCTCTCAGCACAGCCTTTGCCACATCCTATAAGTTCTAATAAGTTGTATTGTAATTTTCATTCATCTCCAGATGGTTCCTGATTTCTCTAGCAATTTTTCTTTGATGCACTGGTTGTTTAAGAATGTGTTATTTAATGTCCATGTATTTGTGAATGTTCTCATTCTGTGGTAGTTATTGAGATCCAACTTCATCCCATTGTGATCAGAGAAAGTGCTTTGAAAAATTTCAGTGTTTTTAAATTTATAAAGATGTGTTTTGTGCTCCAGCATA
Source organism: Myrmecophaga tridactyla (assembly GCA_004026745.1). Taxonomy (NCBI): domain Eukaryota; kingdom Metazoa; phylum Chordata; class Mammalia; order Pilosa; family Myrmecophagidae; genus Myrmecophaga; species Myrmecophaga tridactyla. The sequence goes on along the minus strand of PVIY010009222.1, from coordinate 9,790 downwards.
TGGACTATCCTGGAGAATGTTCTATGAGCACTAGAGAAGAATGTACACCCTTGCACTTTGGGGTGCAATGACTTATATACGTCTAATTCATTTATCAAGTTATTTAACTTCTCTATTCCATTTTTGATCTTCCGTCAAGTTGTTCTATCTATAAAGAAGAGTGGTGTATTGAAGTCTCCTACTATTATTGTTGAAACATCTATCATTCCCTTCAGTTTTACCATTGTCTGTCTCAGGTACTTTGGAGCTCCTTGATTGGGAGTATACACATTTATTATTGTTACATCATCTTGGTGAATTGACTCTTTGACTGGTATGTAGTGTCCTTCTTTGTCTCTTATGATGTCTTTACATTTAAGGTCTATTTTACCCGATATTAGTATAGCTGCTCCTGCTTTCTTTTGGTTAGATCATGCTTGGAAAATTTTTTTCCATCCTTTCACTTTCAATCTATTTGTAGCTTTATGTCTAAGATGAGTCTCTTGTAAGTAGCATATACCTGGATTCTGTTTCTTAATCCATTCTACTAATCTGTATCTTTTAATTGGTAAATTTAGTCCATTAACATTCAAAGTTATTACTGAAAAGGTATCTCTTGATTCCACCATCTTATCATTTTTATTTTATTTGTCAGATCTACATATTATTTTCCTTCTTTCTCTTTGTATTCTTTAAAATACCCTTAGAGGTACTCTTCAATTCTGTGCCCTCCTCCAGACCTCCCTCTCCTGTTTTTTTTCAGCAGGCAGAAATCTTTTTAGTATTTCTTGTAGGGCTGGCCTCTTGTTGACAAATTATTTCAGGACTCCTTTGTCTGTGAAAACTTTAATCTCTCCCTCAATTTTGAAGGGCAATTTGGCTGGGTACAGAATTCTTGGCTAGAAGTCTTTCTCTTTCAGGATCTTGAATATATCATACCATTGCCTTCTCACCTCCAGGGTGCTAGTTGAGTAGTCTGGACTCAGTCTTATTTGGTTTCTCTTGTATGTAGTAGATTGTTTTCTCTTGATACTTTCAGAATTTTCTGCTTCTCTTCAACATTTGACAAACTGATTAGTATGTGCCTTGAGGAAGACTTATTTGGATTTATTCTGTTCAGAGTTTGTTGGGGTTCTTCGACTTGTATATTTATGTCCTTTATTAGGGTTGGGAAATTTTCCCCCATTATATCCTCAACTACTCTTCTTAGCTCTTTACTCCTCTCTTCTCCTTCTGGGACACCATTGATTCTTATATTCCTGTGCTTTGTTTTGTCTATCATTTCCCTGAGCTCTAGTTCAATTTTTTTCATCTTTTTTGCTATTTTCCATTTTATGACTTAAAAATCAGTTATCCTGTCCTCTATATCACTTTTTATTTCTTTTATCTCTTCAAATCTGGTGTTATAGGCCTCTAGTATGTTTTTTATTTGGTCAACAGAGTCTTTTATCTCTGTGATATCCACAATTTCTCTATTCTTTCAAATTCCTCTTTGTGCTCTTCTACTGTCTTCTTGATCTCCTTTATGTTATTTGCTATCCCACTTATTTTATTAAGTAAAGTTGTATGAACATCTTTGACTAGTTGTTCCAATGTCTGTGTCTCTACTGATCTTCTTCATCTCTCATTAACTGTTTTGACTTAATAGCTATTTTATCTGATATTAGTATAGCTATCTCAGCCCTCTTTTGATACCTATTTGCATGGTATATTTTCCATCCTTTCAGTTTGAGCCTATTTGTGCCTAAAGTGAGTCTCTAGTAAGCAACGTATTGTTGGGTCATGGTTTTTAATCCACTCTTCCAATCTGTATCTTTTGATCGGGGAGTTTATTACATTTACATCCATAGAAATTACTGATAAATTTATTTCATGCATTTTATCCTGTTTTATACATTATCTTTTTGACCCTCTTTTCCTTTATTGCAATCTTCTTTTGTGTTCTGTTTTTCTTTTTTAATATAATTGCTTGTTACCCTTTTCATTTTTGCATCTGTGTTCATTTTGTATTAAAAAACCTAAGTCTATAACCTAATAATGTGAAAAGGTACCAACTTAAGTTCAATAACATACATTGGTATCTGACCCTATATCCCTCAAATTCCTCATTTTATATTGTTTTCCATGACATATTACCTCTTTATATTTTAGCATGTCTATTAAAATTAAATATCATTTATTACTCACTTTTATTCTTAATCTTATACAAATAAAGAATATATTTATAAACTGAGGATATGGTATATTGGGTGCAGCATTTACCTATGTGATTATCTTTACTGAAGATCTTCACTTCTTCATTGTGCCCCAAGACATTTTCTCCTGTCCTTTCTTTTTAGCCAAAGAACATCTTTAAACAGGTTTTGTCGGGCAGGTATCTTGGTGATGAAATCTCTCAGGATTTATTTTTTTTAATCCGTGAATGTCTTAAACTATTCCTCAGATTTGAAGGACAGTTTGCTGGTTGGAGAATTTGAGGTTGATAGTTCTGCACTTTCCCTAATTTAAATATATCATACCACTGGCTTCCCACTTTCATGTTTCTGATTATAAATCTGTTGAATCTTATTGAGGATAACTTGCATGTGATGAATCACTTCTCTAATCCTGTTTTCAGAATGCCCTCTTTATCTTTAGTTTTTGACATTTTGATTATGTGTAAATATGTGTCTTGGAGTAGATCTAGTAGGATTTAACCTGTTTGAAGGACATTTGAGCTTCTAGAACATGCAGATTTATATTCTTTGTAAGTATTGGGAAATATTGGGCTATCATTTTCTCAAATATTCTTTCTGCCCCTTTTCACTTCTGTTCTCTTTCTGGGACTTCATAAAGTGTATGTTGTTATTTTTCATGTTTCACAGTTCTTTTAGGCTCTACACATTTTTTTTTCATTCTTTCCTTTCTCTTTTCTCCTAACTGTTTGATTTCCATTGTCCTGCTTCCAGTTCACAGATTCTTTTGGCCTTCCTGTTCACATCTGCTCTTGTGTGACTCTAGCATATTTTAATCTTCATTATTGTGCTTTCCATCCCCATAAGTTCTGTTACCTTACATTTTAAACTTTATCATTCTTCCTTTTTTTCACTCATGGCCTTCCTAGTACATTTTTGCTCTGTATCTATATTTAATTAATTTATATCCATATTTTTCTTTATCTTTTTAAATTGATTTAGGAGATTTGTTTCAAGTTCTTTACTTAGTTGTTCTAATATTTGTGTTTTCTATGAAGTTTTAAAATGTTCCCTTGACTGAGCCATATTTCCCTGTGGTCATTCTAATTTTTCAAGTTGGAAGGGGCTGTCAATAATATGGGGCAGGGAGATGGAACTAGCTGGTGTTCTGGAGAGGCTGACCCCTCTAGGTTTCACAAATTATCTGGTCCAGGTACCTATCTGGAGGTTGTAGGTTTATAGAAAGTTACCCTAGTACATAAAACTTTTGCAGAATCTTATATATTACTCTAAGTGATCTTTAGGATTGGCTGGGATGGTTTTAGTTGGGGTTTGGCAAGTTATGATAGGTAGCGATGTCTAAGTGAAGCTTGTATAAGAGTGACCTCCAGAGTCCCCTGTCAACTCTATATGGACTATCTCTGCCTCTAATACTTTATTAGCTAGAATTATTTTCCCTCTTTTGTTCAGGATGGCATGGCTGATCCCATGGTGCCAGGGTTGGACTCATCCTTGGGAGTCATCTCCCACACTGTCTGGTAGACTTTCATTCCTGTGTGTCATGTCTCAAGTAGGGTGAAGAGCAATGATTTCACTTACATAGTCGGGCTGAGAGAGAATAAGGCTACATCGGAGCAACAAAAGAGGTCATCCGGTAGTAACCCTTAGGCATACCTATAGGTCAGCTAAGCTTCTCCACTACCTACATAAGCTCCACCAAATTAAGCCTCAAGATCAAGGGTTTGGCCTATTGATTTGGTTGCCCCTAATATTTGACACAGTATCGGGGATTCCCTGATGGTGAAGTATAATAGTTCATTTTATCTCCCATCCCTCAAGGGACTTCGCCAATTCTTTTTGGTTATCTGCTTAATATATTCAAAGATATATCCAGGCTACACAATTGTTCAAAAAAGCTACCCAGAGAGATTGAGTTAGATTATGTATACAAAAAGTTTAGGTTCCAGACAAAATAGACCTTTCTTCCTTTGGTCTCAAAGAGTATGTGTGGGTGCTTGTTTGGCAGCACATATACTAAAATTGGAACTATACAGAGAAGATTAGCATGGCCCCTGCACAACAATGACACGCAAATTTGTGAAGCATCCCATTTTTTTTTAAAAGCGTATGTGTGGTTCTAAAATATAGGCAAATGTCTTCTTTACCCTTGTGTTCTGAATTACCTTAATCCTGACCTGATGGGCTTCATTCTTATCTCTAAATTCCAGGTTATAGTTATATAAAACAGCTTCTCAATATCCAGAAATAATAATTACCACTCTGGATTAAATGTGTCTACTATAAGAGCTTACAATCTAGGCCCCTATATTCTTATAAGCATTTTCTGAAGAAGACCATACATACAAAAACTGTTCTTTCATTTCTGACTTATTTTACCAAATGTCACACAGGTTCATTCAAATCATTGCATTCCTCACGACTACATTCCTTTTTGTAGCAGCACAATATTCGATCATATGTATACACCATCATTCATCAATCTATTTCTCAGTCAGTGCATCCTTCAGACATATGCATTCACTAGGCATCGTGTATAATGCCCAAAGACCACAGTCCATCAACATTCTCAATTTTAGATAATTTTGTTGTTCCCAAGAGAAAGATAACCAATAAACACACCCTCATCAAATAGGAAATTTAAACCTCCCCTTATCTCTTGTTCCTTCCCCTATTATTTACCCCTGCTGTTACTGTGGTAGTGCTTATGTTTTCCTATTAAACATATCCCATAGCATGCAACAGCAGTTTTTCCCTTGTACCCTAGACTAAAACACTCTTTGTACATGAATCATAACTTTGAAGTAGTTCTTGCAAGAACTAATTTATATTTCTAGTGTGAATCAGTGGGACACATAGGTCTATATAACCCGTTTAAATCCTGTTCACCTTCAGTATGGTAATATTACTTATAGGCCCACCATAGAACTGCCTTCCCTTCTATCCATTCTCTTACATTTGAGTTCAAACTCATTAGCTAACCGTTCACCCATCTCTAGCTTCTATGTAACTCTAAGTCCACTATATTCTGTATTATGTGCTTCTGATTTTATCTTTACCATGGTCATAAAAGTAGAGTCATACAGAATCTCTCCTAGTGTGCCTGGCTTACTTCATTCAGCATTATGTTCTCAAGGCTCATCTGTCTCATCATGTACCTCAGGACTTCATTTCATCTTACTGCTCATAATATTCCATTGTATGTATATACCATATTTTGTTGACTGGCAATTGGATAACTTCTATCTCTTGGTGATTGTGAATAATACTGCTATGAACATTGGTGTGCAAATGTCTGTTTCTGTCATTGCTTTCAGTTCTTCTAGGTATATACGAAGTAGTGCTATTGCTGTGTCATAGGGCAACTCAACATTTAGCTTCGTAAGGCACAGCCAGATTGTCTTCCATAGTGGCTGTACCATTATACATTTCCACAACCACTGCATAAGTATACCAATTTCTCCCCATCCTCTCCAACATTTGCAGTTTCCTGTTTGTTTAATAGCAGTCATTCTTATAGTTGTAAGGTAATATCTCATTGTAGTCTTGATCTGCATTTCCTTTATAGCTAATGAAACTGAGCATCTCTTCGTGTGCTTTTGAGTCATCTGTATTTGTTCTTCAGAAAAATGCCTATTCATGTCTTTAGCCCATTTTATAATTGGGTTGTTTGTTCTTTTGTCACTGAGTTGTATGGTTTCTTGATGTATACAGAATATCAAACCTTTGTCTGATGTATTATTTCCAAATAATTCCTCCCTTTGAGTTGAGTGCTTCTTCACCTTTTTGACAAAGTCTTTTGAGGTGCAGAAGCATATAATTTTGAGGAGTTCCCATTTATCTACTTTTTCTGTTGTTGCTTGTGTTTGGGTGTAAAGTTTAGGAAGCTATTTCCTATTACTAAGTCTTGAAGATTTTTCCCTACATTTTCTTCTGGAAGATTTAAGGTGCTAGTTTTTATATTTAGGTGTTTGATTTACTTTGAGTTAATTTGTGTATAGAGTGTAATGTAAAGTTCCTCTTTCATAACTTTGGTTATTGATATCTAGTTCTCCCATACCCATTTATTGAAAAGACTATTTTATCCCAGTTCAGTGAATTTGGGGGACTTGTCAAAAGTCAGTTGACCATAGATTTGGTGGTCTATTTCCACACTCTCAATTCCATTCCATTGGTCAATACTTCTATATTTGTGCCAGTACTATTCTGTTTTGAACACTGTGGCTTTATAATAAATTTTAAAGTCAGGAAGTGTTAATCCTCCCACCTTGTTCTTTTTCAGGATGTTTTTAGCTGTTCATGCTCTCTTTCCCTACCATATCAATTTGATAACTAGCTTTTCCAAGTCTTCAATGTAGGTTGTTGGTACTTTGGCATTGTGTTGAATCTGTAGATCAATTTGGGTAGAATTGATATCTTAACTATATTTAACCTTCCTATCCATGAGCAGGAAATGCCTTTCCATTTATTTAGATCTTTGATTTCTTTTAACAGTGTTATGTAGTTTTCTGTGTAATAGTTCTTTACATCCTTAGTTAAAGTTCATTCCTAGGTACTTGATTCTTTTAGTTGTTATTTTGAATGGAATGTTTTCCTTAATTGACTTGTCATTTAGGTTATTCTTGTGTGCAGAAATGTTACTGATTTTTGCACATGAATTTTATATCCCAACACTTTGCTGAATTTGTTTATTAGTTAAAGTAATTTTGTGTAGATTTCTCAGGATTTTCTGAGTATAGTATCACATCACCTGCGAATAATGCACGTTTTACTTCTTCCTTTCCAATTTCAATGCTTTTATTTCTTTGTCCTGCTTGATTGTTCTAGCTAGAACTTCTAGTACAGTGTTGAACAATAGTGGTGACAGAGTGCATCTTTGTCTCATTCTTGATTTTATGGGGAAAGCTTTCAGTCAGCATTGAGTACCATGCTGGCTATTGGTTTTTTATATATAGTCCTTATCATATTAAGGAAGTTACCTTTGATTTTTATCTTTTGAACTCTTTTTATCAGAAAAGGATGTTGAATTTTGTTGAATACTTTTTCAGCATTAATCTAGATGATAACATGATTTTTCCCTTTCAATTTGTTAATGTGCTGTAGTATATTGATTGATTTTCTTGTGTTGAGCCATCCTTACATTCCTGGTATAAAACCCACTTGGTCATGGTGTATAATTATTTTACTGTGTTGTTGGGTTTGACTTCTTAGTAGTTTGTTGAGAATTTTTGCATCTGTGTTCATTTTGTTTTGGGCCTGTAGTTTTACTTTCTTGCAGCATCTTTACCCAGTTTTTGTATTAAAATGATGTTAGCTTCATAAAATGAGTTAAGCAGTGTTCCTTTACCCTCAATTTTTTTTAAAAGTCAGAGCAGGATTGGTGTTAGTTCTTTTTGGAATATTTGATAAAATACCCCCTGTGAAGCCATCTGGCCCTACGCTTTTCTTTGTAGGAAGATTTTTAATGACTGATTGAATCTGTCTACTTGCAATTGATTTGTTGAAATCTATTTGTTCTTGAGTTATTTGTTCCTAGCTTGTTTGTGTGCTTCCAGGAATTTGTTCATTTTATCTACACTGTCTAATTTGTTGGCATATAGTATGCCAACATAGAATCATAGAATTGTCTTATGATTTATTTTATTTTTTCAGGGTCTGTGGCAACACACCCCTTCTCATTTCTGATTTTTCTTTATTTGCATCTTCTCTCTTTTATCTTTTCAGTCTTGGTAGTCGCCCACCAATTTTATTGTTTTTCTAAAAATACAACTTTTGGTTTTATTAATTCTTTCTATTATTCTTTTGTCCTCTCATTCATTTTACTCTGCTTTAATCCTTGTTATTTCTCTTCTTCTATTTACTTTGGGGTTAGTTTGCTGTTATTTCTCAAGTTCCTCCAGATGAGCAGTTAAATCCTCAATCTTTGCTCTTTCTTGTTTTCTTTCTTTTCTTTTCTTTTTTTGCATGGGCAGGCACTGGGGCACTGGGAATCAAACCCAGGTCTCTGGCATGGCAGGTGAGAACTCTGCCTGCTGAGCCACCATGGCCTGCCTTCTTTCCTTTTTTTTAATATAGGCATTTAGGGCAATAAATTTCCCTCTCAGAACAGACTTTGCCACATCACATAAGTTCTGATAAGTTCTATTCACATTTTCATTCATCTCCAGATAGCTACTGATTTTGAAAGCAATTTCTTCTTTGTCCACAGGTTGTTTATTTGTTGATTGATTGATTTGCATGGGCAGGCACTGGGAATCAAACCTGGGACTCCAGTATGGCAGGCGAGATCTCTGCCTGTTGAGACACCATGGCCCACCCGATCCACTTGTTGTTTAAGAGAGTGTTGTTTAATTTCCATATATTCGTGAAAGTTCTTGTTTTTTTGCTGATTTTTTAATATCCAGTTTCATTCCATTGTGATAAAAGAACGTGTTTTGAATAATTTCAATGTTTTTAAATTTATGAAGATCTGTTTTGTGCCCCTGCATATATTGTATCCTGGAGAATGTTCCATGAGCACTCGAGAAGAATGTATATCTTGGAGTATTGTAGTGTAATGACTTATATATGTCTGTTAGGTCTAATTCATTTATCAAGTTGTTTAACCTCTATTTCCTTGTTAATTTTCTGTTTGGTTGTTCTATCTGTAGAGGAGAGTTGTTTATTGAAGTCTACTATTATTGTTGAAATGTATTACTCCCTTCTGTTTTGCCAATGTCTGTCTCATGTACTGTGAAGTTACTTGACTGGGGTCATAAACATTTAGGATTGTTATTTCTTCTTAGTGAATTATCCCTTTTATTAATATACAGTGTCCTTTCTTGTCCTTTATGTCTTTATATTTAAAGTCTATTTTTTTCTCATATTAGTAGAGCTACTCTTCCTTTCTTTTGGTTACAATTTGTGTGGAACACCTTTTTCCATCCTTTCACTTTCAATCTATTTATATGCTTGTGCCTAAGATGCATCTCTTATAAACATTATGTCGCTGGATTACATTTTTCAATCCATCCAGCCAATCTGTATCTTTTAATTGGTAATTTTAGTCCATTAACATTCAAAGTTATTACTGAAACAGCATTTTTTGAATCTACCATCTTATTCTTTGGATTTTTTTGTCAGATCTATATATTCGTTTCCTTCTATCTCTTTTTATCCTTCATGTTACCTTTATTGGAACTCTTCAATTCTGTGCATCTCTGCACATCTTCATCTCCTTTCTTGTTGTTGTTTTTTTTTTTTCAACTGCCAAAACTCCTTTTAACATTGCTTGTAGGGTCGGTCTCTTGTTGAAAAATTCTTTCAGGATTTGTTTGTCTGTGAAAATTTTAATCTCCCCCTCAGTTTTGAAAGACAATTTGGCTGGGTACAGAGTTCTTGGCTGGAAGTCTTTCTCTTTCAGTATCTTAAATATGTCATACCACTGCCTTCTCATCTCCATTTGGCCAGTTGAGTGGTCTGAACTCAGTCTTATGTGGTTACCCTTGGATGTAGAACATTGTTTTTCTCTTGCCACTTTCAGAATTTTCTACTTCTCTTCAACATTTGACAGAACAATTGCTATGTGTCTTGGGGAAGGCCTATTTGTATTTATTCTATTTGGAATTCATTCAGCTTTT